>JAVFBZ010167626.1:1594-16847 GCA_032466195.1 Katharina tunicata
TAATTGAAAGGGGAACTTTCATCTTTAGAAACTGATTTTGCCTGCGCATGATCTATACGATTTGCTTTTACATGTAGTTACCCGCAGTTAGTTTAAAAAAAAAAAAGTTTCCGCAGTAATGAAATCCATCAAACGCCTAAAGACCTGTTCCTTTCCAGGTTGAACTCAAACGATTTATACCTATGAATGGAAAAAACACAGTGAGAGCACCAGAGTTTCATCAGCAAAGATGGATGTTTCCAAAAGAATAATTCGAATCTGGGGTTCGTCAAGGTTAATTAGGGTGTCTTTTGTGGATGTTGTCTCATACACTTTGGCGAACTATTGTAGCAAGTCCCAGAAACAACTCAGTGAAGAGAGTGATCGAATCTGGAATTACCGGGAGGCTTTTATGTCTCGGAGTTTCCCTAAAGAAACTGTAGAAATACAATTTGTTCGTAAGTCACATTCAAACTTGGCCTGTCGTCAATTCAAACAAATGGCTGATTGATTGATTGATCGAGTGATGTTTAACGCCGTGCTTAAGGGTATTTCATTTCCCATTTATTTCATTTTTCGGCGGTATACTCCAACAGAAGACGTCGACTTAAACACATCCAAAAAATATGAAGTCACTCATGTAAGTGTTATCGATGTTGGAAAGATAACGTTCCTCCAGTGCTGAGTATGCCAGCATGAATATAATCTTGAAACACACTGCCCTAAGCTAGATGACACACGGCCAACATAGCTTTTACACTGTCTAGGTGACATTGTGCATGGATACGACCAGAGTTTGTGTGTCTGCAAGCTCTTTCCGTGGAGAAAATGCGCACCAGTTGACGACACAAAGTGACTGACGTTTGCACGTCCAAGTTTTTACCGAAGTCATGTAGAGAAATATAAAGTTTGACAGTGTTCTGTAATGACAAACATTATTTGAAGATTCTTTCGCTTGAAATCAGAAATAAAATAAAGATCCATATGGTGGTATATACGACTCTCAATGAATTTTGAAATAATGAATTTGTATCTTCTCTTTGAGGAAACGACGCAATACAGATTCTCGTCATACCATGAAATGAAAACTAAAACATGCACACCAAAAGAATGGTATCTATTTACCGGGCGATCTTGTTTGTGTTATTGACCAGTCTCCTCGATATGCGTATTGGCCATCTTGCTCTACACCTTGTCACGCTGTCTTTGCGTAGCACTGGAGGAACGTTATTTTTACAACACAGCAGAATACTTCGCGTGTAATGGCTGTGATAGTGTGACAATTTACTGTTGCGGAACACCGCCGTCATACGAGTTAAACAACAACGAGCACGGCGTTGAACACCAATCAATCAATCAATCAGTCGTTCAATCATTCATTAAATCAATCAATTAAGTGTCTACTGTTTCCGTTGTAGGGACTAGAACAAGTTTACCTGATGCAGTTGTATAACCAAAAACGTAGCGTAATGGTAAGGACCACAACCCTTACCGTCGATAACACAACAGTGTCCGAAGTGTTACGGGCTCCGCCTCGGGAAAATTTGCAAGGCAGATGACTTGTTTTGTAAAAGAAACGCCTTTGGAAAAAGTATTATTTGTAATTTATACTCTAATCCATTAAATTATACCCCTTCGACACGGAGGGTGATTGGACTAAGGTAATGTGCTTGTATTTGAATCCTTTTAAAACACCCTTTGCTTTTCGTTCCTTATCTTAGGACGTGGATTAATCTTAAATTATAACACGGCATAGAATCGAAACATGGAGTTATTCACACCATATCGATGTCAAAGAGTGGGCAAAATTCCTTCGTGATCATAAATCCCCATAATGTTTTTTTTCTCAAGCTGAATGCAGGTATTGAAAATGAACTACTATCTCAAAATGATGTACGCTGTCGAGATGTAGAAACGTACGTTACAAACCAATAAATCCTGCTAAGGCATTCGAGTACTTTGCTGTAGGTTTAGTACAGCTTTAAGTGATTAAAGATATCTATCAAACTCCTGAATAGATAACATGGCACAATATAAAGAAACAACGTTTGTTAACCAGTGAATCAATGTCAAAGATAAAATTAATTGGGTTAAAAGTGAGATATCATCAACATACAGTAAACTATGAACATCTACTTTACCCAAATCAGTCTTCTTGATATACAGATTATATTTTGTCAATCAAATTAACACGTCAGAAAGGCAATGTTCGGTCTTCAATCACGAATAAACTGTATTAACTCAGGCCTTCTTAATTTTGAATTGAATTGAACCGACTTCTTTAGATAGTAAACAGATCTGATTCTGATGAGAACAGTTTAGTGGCCATATAAGGGAGCTTTACTTAAAATAATAAATAGACTACATGCAGCCATGCAGAATCAAACAGAATAACACCCCTAGTTCTGCGTCCCTGTTCGAAGGGAAAATCAACCTCACATTGCTAGTTTCTTTTTGTCAAATCGTCCCCATCCTCAGTCAGTTCAATATAAAACCGATATAATTTCTGTTTGGCGTGAGAGAGAATGTATAGCTGTATCATTAGTTAAAGTGGAATATCTTGCTTAGAAAAGCCATATGGAATTTCACCTTTGTCAATTTTTTCACAGAAAGGATTTATATGACCAACCTTTTAGCACAATACTACTAACCTTGTTATCTAGCTTTCCATTACACATAATCATTGAACAAAAATGGCCATCGGATTTCTAAATGGTTCTGGGTTTCATTCCAATTTGGGTATTGAAAGAATTGTAATTTTGGTGAGTGGGGGTTGTAAGTTTAACAAATGAGATATTAAATCCAGTAAGATGGTTGCTCTTTATAATATAAATCCCCTTTGTCTGTCCACGGAGTAGCCTGAAACGATATAAAGGAAATCTAACATTATCATGGCGAATTATAAAATCTAACCTGATGGCTACTCTTTATGATATTGGAGTGATAATAGCCTAGACGCGGAGGGGGAAGCTTGTATGTATTGTATGTAGCTTACTTGTATGAGGCGAAGTGAACCCGTGATCGGTTTTGATGACTGTAATAGTCGTGTTTAATCATAACAATCATTTTGTCAGAGTAGCCGAAAATGAAAAAAAAAAACAAAAAAAAAAAACAGGTTATCTCTGAGGAAGAAATACAAATCGTTTACATGCACCATAGAAAGATTTTAAATGTACCCTTTCAGCATTAAATAGATGCAGATTACTGTCTTATGTCTCGGAACAATAAACACTTCACTGATGAAGTGCATATACAGAAACAAAAACAGATGGCTATCATTTCATCGCCGAGGGCTTGTTAAAATTGTCAAAATCTTTCACTTTGTATTTGCAAGCTTCTTTTTCTTTTGTAAACTCGTAAGAGTGCTGTCGATTGTTAACTTTAATTATTAATATTCATGCGATTAATAAAGAATTTTATTATCCCATTAAGTCACCCGGCAATACATCATAATTATTCTTAAGATTTGGACGACGTCGTTTAATAAATGAAAACCTTATCAAAGTTACCTACACAAAACGCAGCAAAAGCAAAGAAAAACACCCAACACGCTATTTGAAAAAGGCTTTCGCATTGTCATCCAGATAAAAACTTATGACTTAAATGACGATGTAAGTTATTGAAGCTCTTTGGTCAATTACCGCGAGAGAATCATTTTGAATAAATATTCCAGCTAATTCTGACGTTGATGTTGGCTCGACAATATCCACGCATTATTGGTGATTCATTCAGACAGCACAAATGTCGTGACATGACATCACGGATTAGGGAGACATCTCTCGATCAGAGTTTCAAATGGTGTAATTTTTTCGCCCCATTGGAACTGTGCCAACTTACCAACCCATTTAATCCTCCCATTTCTATTCTTCGGAAGTAATCACTAGATTTGTTTTTTCTAGCATGCGAACAATAATGTTAGTAGTATCTGTCGGACGCCTTTAGGTTTACTTTTATATTAAAAACCAATCACCCACTGCAACCATTAAGATCCCTTTATTTATCCATTTTAGATTCCCTTGCTTGTTTCTAGTGTAGGATCTTTTAAACATGATTGGGTCGAAAAAAAGGTTTAAAATTCCTTCAATATCTCAAATTGCCATCATCCTACGTTTCTCGCTTGTTGAGTGCGATAATTAGACGTTAAAGTATCTACTCCAGGATCCTGGATGCAGGTTAGCTGTCTCAAGAGATTTGTACGAACTGTACACCTCGATAAAATATTGGTTAAGGATTCGAGTATGCATGGCTGTTTATTATCGATTGGCTTGATTTAGGGTAGATTAAACACAGTTAACATTTAATAAGGGTCGCGTACCAAGACGGCTTCGTCTGTCGGTGGTAAAGCAAATCCAGCTCGGAATAACGGAGGGAAGGTGTGAATCTGCGCATGTCTATACAGTGCAAAGTTGAATCTTTCGTATTCATTCAGATACAAATGTCTTCAATTATTAACATAGATTTAAAGTATTTGGTAGAATTGTTTTATCTAGATTGATAGACAAGTATAGTTTAGAAATGTGGTGGACTGTAGTTCATAGCTGTGTCATTAGCTAAGTGGAATAGCTTGTTGAGAGATGCCACATGTAATTTAAAGTTTCAAGTTGTCAAAACCTTTTGGTTAATACAATCCATCTCTCACAGAGGAGATTTAAGGACAAACATTTGAAAGACAAGGATTCATCAAGCTCTCCATTACATATAATTATTAAACACAAGGGGATATCGGATCCCCACATGGCTTTGGGTTCGTTCATATTGTACCACTGAGAGGTTTTAATTTTGATAAGTGGGATTGTGATTTCCACAAAAGAGACAGCTCCGATGGCTTTTTAAAAATAAATTATTCCCCGCTGGTTTTCTATCCACGTACTAAATAGAAGCCATCAAAATTAACAAGATTTCCCGTGCTCAAGAAATGCAAAAATGGAGATAAAGGCCATTACGAACCTACATGTGAAGTTGCAACTGGTACTTATTAAATGAGAACTTCGCCATCAGTTAAACATAAACATATATCTAATATCCAGTGCAATAAACCTAAACCCTTTAACTAGAGTGACAAAAACTGTGGACTAGCCACCATTGTTTCGGTAGGGTTTGGAAAATGATTAATTGCTTTCGATTCGCATTATGACCAAAACATAATTTACATAAGTATACAAAGTGTTTGTAGCGAATAAAGCTCCTTCTATCCCTCAGATATATAACATTACAGAAAAACAATCAAGGAAGTGACTCAAAGGGTAATATTTCAAAGCACCTGCTGGTATCATGATATAAACTAGACGTGTTGTGCCAATTAACTAATCTGAAGTAACAACATTGTGCATAACTATAAGTCTGTCTGTCTCCCTACTCCCCATCATTAACTGACTTTTTGCGAAGCCAACAGGGAGCCGTGTAACGCATCTTTTGAACTTTTCTGTCTGACGAACAACACGAGTTTGTAGCGGATATACATGTATGGTGGCCGAGAGCTGCCACGTAAATGAATTTACTTTAAAATAATAAAAACTAAATAAAAAAATTAAAATGAAAAACGAAATAAAAAAACCCCCAAAAAATAAATAAATTAAATTAAACGAAAAAGAAAAACAAATTGAAAATGAAAACAAAATGAAACAAATGCAAAATAAAACCAAATAAAGTGAAAACAAAACGAAAATGAAAACAAGATATAAATTACAAAAAAAATAAAAATTAAATGCAAAACTGAGAACTGCCAATTACCCACAATGCACTATTCTTAGCATCTATCCCTGGGTTATTTAAAAGCAAATCAAAACGTCTTGGCCGAGAGCTGCCACTTTCCCATAATGCATCTCAAGTATGAGTTATTTTCCTTTCACTTTTCTTTGCATTGATGGCTTTAGCATAACATCACACACAGCGAAAACGAAGAAAAAAGAGCACAGGCAACTTATTCACGGGAAATGACTGGCATTATATTCCGCATCAACTGATTGTCTTGATACGGATTATATTGAATAAGAAAACACCAAGACACAATGTCAACGAAAACATTTGTCATTTACTGTTATTTTATTTCCATTTAGTTCTTAAGTAACGATAAAGTATATTTAGCCCTACTAGGGGCAGATTGACTTCGTATTAATTTAGCATGTTTTCTTGCCCTGGCAGTCATGCTGGGTGGTGTAGGCCTACGTTGTTATCCGAATGTGGCATGTTTCACATTAAAGATTAAATCGGATCAGCAAGAGTTTAGACACACGTTTTTGGACACCTGAATACAAAAGCAGTCTTTGAGACGGTAAATTCACTCAGAAGTCGCACTTTATAAAAAAAAAAAACGGATTATCCACGAAATTTTCGATAAAAATTCAGCTCTTTATGTTAAAGCATACGTAACCCAGCAGCTGTTTTCATCCACAGTCCGCGTCGCTAAGGCGGCCATAACCGCGTGGCTATCAGGTGCCCGGATCTCACGACAATTTGTTTTTTTATTTTTCACAGTCCGTGCGCTGGCTAGCAGACGGATCAAGAGAAGTGTGGCTAGAACGGGTTGCTCGAACGGGGTTCCGAAGTAACGTAGGCAATGACGTAGGGAGAGGTGCCAAGAACAGTGCATTGTGGGTGACTGGCAGTTCCCGGCCACGGCGTTAGTTTTGCATTTCATTTTGATTTTTTTTTAAATTTTGATTTTGTTTTAAAGTAAATAAATTTACGTGGCAGCTCTCGGCCAAGACGTTTTGTTTTGCTTTTGAATAACCCAGGGAAAGATGCTAGGAACAGTGCATTGTGGGTAACTGGCAGTTCTCGGCCACGGCGTTAGTTTTGCATTTCATTTTTTTTTTTTTTATTTATATTTTTTTTTCATTTTATTTATTTTAACATTTTGCATTGGTTTTAAATTTATTTTTCTTTTGTTTTCATTTCGTTTTTTTTTTTTTTAAATAATTTTGTTTAAAAGTAAATTAATTTACGTGGCAGCTCTCGGTTACCATATAGGCTACATGTATCAATAGTAAAGAAGAAATTTTGCGGCTTCAGTGTTATATTTTTTAAAACGGTTAAATTCTTATCTAAGGGGAGTGCAAAATTGTATAATAGTGTATTTATGCTATTTTACCGTACTACAGGTATCTCAGCAGCAATTCTCTTTTCTGTCCTTATGAATTGTTAAAAACGTCTTTGTTTGCTGATGCCAGCCATTTATGGTAAAAATGTAATGTGATAAAATTTGTCTTTTTCTTACATGTCCAAAAATTTGATCACACGTCAAATTCGTTGTCTTACGTGAAACTTTTTTTCCTGACTAGTGAATTGTGACGAAGGTCACGTAATATTAGAAAATTGACGTGTGATAGAGATTAAACGTGAAAAAATGAATTTCAAAGATGTCTTGGTTTAAAATTAGGCGATTTGATTGGCTGATTAAGTACCTAGTCAATGTTAAACACTCACGTTAAATACTGTCGACTTATGGCGCAATTAGCCCTTCATACGATGCGACTGATCGCAGACAGTTTCATGCCGATCTACGCGCTCTTGCGACTCGATGCAACTGAAGAAAATAAAACAGTCGCAGTGAGTTGCGCATGTTCTACTTTTTTTGGCCAGTTGCAGTGAATTGAGTCGATCTACACGCTTTCTGCAACTGGCTGCGACGGAAACTGATCATGTGAAATGGCACGTGATAGGTTTGAAAGAAAATGGCGGCCGTTATTGAGTAGAGCGAGGAACTAGAAAACAAGCTAATAGATCTGTGGCGTGAGAAGCCTTGTCTTTTCGATACCTCGTCAAAATCATTTTCAAATCGAAGAGGGCGGCATTGGAAGAGCTTGCTTTCCAGTTGTAAAAACCTGGTTAAGTATAAACTATATCATGAAGGCGCCAAATTCGAAAGGAAAGTATTGTAAATCAATTGATTGGCAGACCATGAAATGCTTCTGCATTCATTATGGCCTTCATTAAAATACAATAAATCATCACGTCGTGTAAATTTCTTGACGAAAACTACTTTGAATAAATGTAAATAATCAAAAGCTGACCATGGAAACCTTAGCTGTCTAGTGCTGTTGTTGCAAAAAATAATTTACTTCAACAACTTATTTTCACCCCGTAGGTTTTGTGAATATCTTTCTTATTACCCAATGGAATAGATCAAAATGCTAATGAAAGGGTGATGCTTGCCGCTGAAGCTCGGTAAAACTAAAAACACAGCTGATACATGACCCATGGTTAAGGTTTGAGTATTCTGACGTGAAAGTTGACAGCTACATGTAGTACGTCTGCAAAATACAACTATTTTTTTTGCCAACAGTTTGAAATGTAAGAAAAGTTTGTCTGTAGATAAAAATGGGTAAATCTTCTCCAAAATCACAACACAAACGGGAAGATTATCAGTGGGTTTTAATCTAATTCCTTCGATATACGCGCTCGGATACCTGTCGCAGTTAGTTGCGGTCAATCGCTGACAATTTCGATCTACGCGGAGGCCGTAGAACGGAATTTCTCAGTTGCAGTGAGTTGCATGTCGATCTACGCTTAGCTTTACCTTAGAGTCAAAGACTCGACGGCACGGAGAATGATTTGATTCTCCATTTTAAAATGAGCTATACAGTCACAAATCTCTACTGGCACCGCTCGTGCCCTCTGTATATATATGTTAGAAAATGGTGTACTTTTAGTTCATAGGTGTTCAATGCTTCATTTAAATTCCAACGTGAAACTTTCCTTCTTTACAAAAAAATAGATCAAATATAAATAAAAGGCTCTTCGGGTAAGATGATGTTGTGACGACAAATAATGTAAATCTCTGGGTTAAAAGGCACGTATAAAGCGACCTGTAGCAATTATAATCGAATGAGACCCATTTCAAATCAGGTAATTTCGTTGTTATGACTTCTCTTGCTAAAATGGTTGTGTTATCTCAAAGAACTCGCTTGCGACTAGTTGAATTCAACTTAAGTCTCATCGTTTTGCTCTGTTCATACGCTTGCCAGACTTAATGCCGTGACGAGTCAGGAAAAGAGGCACTCCTGTAAATTCCACTAGAATAAAATATTTCACATTTTGGCAATCTGAACACAACATAAAACAAGAATAAAAGAGAAAGCCATGGAAATTCATATTGAATTCTGTTGAAACTAGAACAAAAATTTATCGAAAGCTCAAGCCGCTAATGCGATGTTAGAAGCCCTTTAACATACATAACATCCGGTCAATACGGTTGTTAAATTGATTACGTCAACTTTGTTAGCAGTGTAACTAAAAACTTGGTGGACAGAGTGACCTAGCGACGGCTTTCTGGGCTCTGTAACACAACGATATTGTATAACCAAGTATACCGACCTGTAGCTTTAACTCGTATCAACAAAAAAAATGACTGTTTGTGGTCGAATGCGAACGCTTCTGGCGAGAAGTAATCAAATAAGGTAACTTCTTTGCTATGATTTCTCTTGCTGTAATTGTTGTGTGTTTTATGTTACAAATGATTATCTTATGGCCACTGCTTAACCGGGTAGATCGCGGATCTTTGAAGAAATGGACCGCCTTTGACCTTGATGACATTAGAAGAAATTTTTACGAAGGGAGGTAACTCCTTTCAAATAAAAAGCCACAATTGGATTGATTGAAAGCGTTTGACTTCTGGGAAGGAATAAAGTACGTACTATTTCAACCAACTCGCTTGCTACCAGTTGAATTCAACTGTAGTCGCAACGTTTTGTTCTGTTCACACACTAGCTAGACCCAATCAATACCGTGACGAGAAGTCAGCAAAAGATCGAGGCACTGCTGTAAATTCCACTGGAGTAAACAAATTTTGTTTGCCAGTCTGAACGCAGCTTAATACAAGAATAAAAGAGAAAGCTACGAAAACACATATAGAATTTGGTGGGAACTGGAACAAAAATCTATCGCACAAGCCGCTGATGCGATGCTAGAAGCCTCTCAACAGACATAACACCGAGGTCAATCTGGTTGTCAAATTCATTTGACTGATGACAGATTTATTATTAAAGCCAGACTGCAAAAGCTAATGTACGTCAATATTGTTAAAGTGGAAATAAAGGGTGCCATGCTCGAATTCATAATAATTTTGATTGTTTGTGTCTTAAACTAATGCCAATTACAAAAAAAAATGAAAAAAAGTTATTATAATTAGAATTTGAACAATCATAAATACCAGTAAAAAGCCGAGAGCGTCGCCATTATGTAATAGATTGTTTACCGGAAGTGACGTTGAAGCGCTAGTTCAACCAGGAAGTGCAACAACAACAACTAAGTTAATAGAGCGCTAAAATGGCCGCGTATCATGGCATTAGTCCATATTGCTTTGAACCAGAATTTAAGGAAAACGAAATTATAGACGCAGAAAGCTCAAGCTCTGATAGTTAAGACAGCAGGCTTGAGACAGATGAACAGTATGGAGGGATTGGCTTGGTGTTGGTGTGGCAGCCGTGTTGAAATGCCGTCAACCCGCGAGCGTGTCTGCTGTCAGGACTGGGATTGTCTGTCTGAAAAATTGGCGCAGGAAAAGACTGTCTGACGTTCTGTTGACTCTGTACATCAAGTTTTTGATGTGGAAGAGGTCTGGAGGAAGAGCTCCGGATACACTAGACAATAGGTAAGCCTGAATGCACAAATGTAAAAATAACAGCTGATAATAATAACTAAACCCTTAAACTAACTTACACTAAAACTAACTAACTCTACAATAAATAATCCTAAAACTAACCTCTTGAATTTTAGTTGCAATGACATCTTACAAGTGACGGACAATTTCTATAGTTAGACCAGACTTTGTACAGTATCGCGCAATATTTCAATAACTTTGCTCTTTGTTTATTTTAGTCAGACTTTGTAATCTTGTCCATAAAGTGCAACATGTTTGAATTGCTTGAATTCACGAACGCTGGATCCTTCCAGTAAATAGAAAAAACAAATAAAGTGATTGTTTTCACGGGAGATTAGTTAATTATAGCTTAAAACTCCAATCAAACAAACAAACAAACAAATGTATCTTGCCCATGTTTGTTGCCAGTCAGTCACTTCAAGGGTGATTTCCATCGCCCATTGGGCTGGAACGCTATCACATGAGTGAAATAACCTTAACTACACCGTAAAACTGCAATCAAACAATTGCATGGTTGTGCCAGTGTCGCTGTTTCCTCTCGTAGTACATTGCCGACCCGTCATATAAGTGAAATATTCTTGAGTACGGCGAAAAACGCAAAAAAAAAAAAAAATCCTTTCGGCTCCCACATCGACATAAAACTTTTTTTGTTTTCAATTCCAAATATTCAAATTCAACTCTTACAATAATAATATTATTAAAGTTAAAATACAAATGTCAGGATTCTAAAGTGATATCGACCTGTTATTTTAATTTTTGATTGTTCTGTCCTTATTTCAGACAATCAAGACTAATGGCCTACAGACATTTTGTGGCATTGACACACCGGGGGGAGAGGATTGGTCGTGGCAGGAGAATAGTGATACCGTCCTGTGTAGCGAAAATGATCTGTGAAAGATTTCCTGATAAAAGCGGTAGCTACACAGGCTTCAGAGAATTTAAAGATGCCATGAATGTTGAGTGATCGTCCAATATATGGTCCAACATTCCAACGGCCCTTTTTAGGGCCAACCAATCATTTTCGAAAGAGATTTCTACTTTGCACATTAAACTCCCTAAAATATTATGGCCAGTATGCATGCTAGTCAATCATGAAATGAAATTAATTACTCAACCATACTTACTGTTCTCGAGGATATTTGACTTTATTCAGTGTCACAATTATACCCCCCAAATTAAAAGAAAGCCAGATGTCATTGCTTTAATAGGCCTATATGTATGAGAAAAAAAAAAACAGGAAAAAAGGGCCTCCAAATTAAACCCCTGTATTTGACACTCTCTGTTATATTATGTAATGGTAAACTTCGCCATACAGTCTGAAACCTATAATTACGTGTAATCCTCATATTTTGGTCACATTTGGCAGATTCAGATTGCATAATTTTGAGTTCAAATGGTATCATAATCATACAAGTTTGACAAACTTTGTGTGATTGAAGAGCATTAAAAAAGACAACTTATTTTCTTAATTTAGTGGAGTACATATACCCACAACTGTGCTTAGTTGTCATGTTAACCATTTAGCATCTTAAAAAACAGACTTCATATTTTTAAAATATTTCTTGTTTAATAATTTAAATCAGTAACAAGAGTTTTGGAATTATATGCAGAACCAGAAGGAAAAAAATCCTACGTCATAGTAAAATTAAACAAAAGGCGAAATTTCTGCTCAAGAGCTTGTTTCAGTAGCAACATGTATGTGTGCTGGTCAATCATATTGAATGATTGAAGACTTAATATACAAAACTCAGATACATGTACATTTAATATACTAGACATTAATATCATAATCTGCAAACACACCAAATAACAAATTACTGGTACACAGAGAATGTCAATAAGTGATTCATTTGTATTGTGCTTCTTTGTAAATTAAGCCAATTATCAGCATAGATACAGGCAGCATAAATAGATTATAATATCCTTTTGTTACTCTCCCAAAATTAATGAGACCCCTTCAACGTCTCCCTAAATATCCACAAATGAAATTAATTAAATCTGTGTCTACTG
This sequence comes from Katharina tunicata, assembly GCA_032466195.1. Lineage (NCBI taxonomy): Eukaryota > Metazoa > Mollusca > Polyplacophora > Chitonida > Mopaliidae > Katharina > Katharina tunicata. The sequence continues at coordinate 14,184 of JAVFBZ010167626.1, forward strand.
TATGCCATAGAATATTTGCAGTAAGCATCGAACATTTCAAGCAAGATTTTGGAACACCGTGAAATAAAAATCTGGTGTTTAACAGTCTTAATTCCTTTCTAAGTGAAATAGCAGATGAATTAGTTTAAAATGGAAATTATGCAAAGTAAATTTTTAATCTTATTTGAAAATTCCAAGCATAAGACTGGTAATAATTATCAGAAGCGGTAATGTAAACACCCTATCAATCAGGTTTATTTATTTGCTCATTCTTCATGCTTTACAGGTAACAGGAGTCAACTGTACAGCATGGTGCCAGTATGCTGTACGAATAGTAAAATGTTAAATACAATATCAGTGTAAGAAGGCAAAAGACTAAAAGGTTTCCAACTTCTCGTGTATTTTTGATGCAACGTTTTAATGTCTATTCTGACATCGCTCTCAAGCTCGAGATTCAGTTAAATTTGTCTATCGTTGGTAAAATAAGCTGTGAGCATTTTAGGCTGGTCTCAAGCTCAAGAACAATGTAAGAATACACATTGAAATGTTGCAAGAAAAATAAATATGAAGGTGGAATCCATATTATTTTGCTTTATTATAGTTTGGGTTTATGAAACTTTCAGGTTACAATGGACAGGGGTTTAATGTCTGTCAGCACTGTCACAAGTTTTCCCGATTCAATTATTTTATTTGTGTGTCCATGGCAACTTAAAAAAGCCCTTTAAAGACTGTCAGGGAGGTTTGTCCAGTATGTATCGTGGGTGCTATTAAAGATAGGCTAAGTATTGAAACATTCAGTTAACATACAGTCCAGCAATCTCTGGTAACGTCTGGTTAAGCCTCTTTAAATCTGGAGTGGTGTTTTTCAACCAATACTGCCAATGGTTTTGGCCCAATAGTTTGTGAAGTGGAGACAGACCCAGGTACAGTGTATGATATTTTAGTAAATGTCTTACTTAGCTTTGATTGTACAACGTTAAGAATAATGTCTCTCCTGTATGTGTGTTTTTTTGCGTACATAAAAGGTCTGGCAACCCATTGCTTCGTTGGTTTGCTCCAGCTTGTCCGGTAACGTAATTGGCCCACTTCACCTGATCCAGATTGAGGAACAACAATTGTTGCTTGTCTGCCAACATTAAAATTGTGGTCCATAGCTGCAAGCTGTGTTCTGGCTACCATTTGGGCATAATCAAACTCGATCCTTTTGGGGAAGTATTTGTTAATAAGAGAATGATAGACCTCAGGCTTACCAGTGTGAATAAACCTACAAAGCTTGCCCAAATCCTTCTGCAGGCCTTTATGATTCACAATATCCTTCAAAGCCAGATATGCTGGACTCCCTATCTTGAACCACTTTTTTGTCCTTTCCTGTTCTGGTGTGAGAGTGTCGTGTTGACAACCTGAGAGAAGCTTTCCATTCCACCTATGCCTGTTGGATATGTGCTTTAAAATGAACTCCTACGTTTCTAAAATAAGGTCTGGGTCTCCATGACAACACCAAAGATGGTTGACAATGGTTTTTTTCCAGGGAGAGAGCTCATGGTAGCGTTTAAGTTTCACCTTTTCTGTAAGCTTCTCTCTTATCCAACTCGCAACGTGATGTTGGTCAAACTGATGGTGTATTCCTTTAGCTTTATATTTTGTACTCATCAAGCTAATGTGCCTATCAGTGGAAATGTCGATTATATTAAAACCAACTGTTACTGTTTGACAACTTTGTACGTCCTAGGTCTGACTTACATGGAGAGATGAAAGAAAACATACTTGTACACTGCTGTGACTGGCAGACTGTAACAATACGGCTGTAGGACAACAAATCGCTGCCAAGAAATACAGGCCATTCAAATATGAAAGGGAAAACTGTACCGGTAAAGGAAACATTGAGTGTCGCGAGAATTTATGGCGTGTGAAAAAATGGCCTCGTAAATTCATAAAATACCACAAATGTTTCATGAAACGATAGGCCTGCGCTATGTGCATGGAATATCGTTCTCGGCTATGGGCTAATATATTGGAGTGGGCTACTTTGTTAGCAAATAATGCAGTGGCCATAATGGTTGGTAATTTATCGCACCCTCTGTCCCAAACATTGTATAACATGGCGTAAAACTAGAAACGTCCCATACGCCGTACAAACTACTCGACAAGAACATCGTAAGCATTCTTTTGGCTCTGATGCATTGATTGATGAATTATTAGAATTTTTTGCTCAGCAAAACACAATAGAACAGACTGATTGTCTAGATTACTCAAAAACACTTTAAACCTATCCATTCAAACACAAGCTAGAAAATCGATTATTTTCTAATTATGCTAAATACGTCTATGTTTAAATACATATACGCCTCTAAACACACTATTTATAAGCTGGTGTTAGTGAAATGGGATGAATGCCCCTATAGCTTTTGGATTAAGGTACGAATGGCTATTTATAAAGCTGAAGGTTCTCCAATAGTGAAATGGAATATATTTCTCATTTGGAATAATACAGATTTTACTTTGAGTGAAAAAAGCTTGAACAGAATACACTGTGTTTTATATCCTTTTGTAGTCAAAACATTTTAAGTGAAATGTAACGAAAATTGATTTAATTAAAACAGCTTTATGACGATAACTTCTTTCTCAGTCGACATATATCCCAGTTTTGTTTTTGAGGGTATTAATGAAAAAATACTCATTTTGCCA
>JAVFBZ010167648.1:0-16844 GCA_032466195.1 Katharina tunicata
CATACATCGCGACTTATGTTTGGCTATTAAATGAGTTTTTGCTTAATTATTTTTCTATATCTCTTGAAAATTTCCCGGGAAGGAGCTTCCCGTTTTCCTCACTTTTTCTAGCCATGTATAATACTTTCACAATTTTCAAAAAAGGGACACTGATACGTAGTTGATATTATAGGTGATTTAGGGTACTTAAAAACGCTCATGAAGTAATAGGAGTTTACTAACTTACATGGCTAATAATGACTGAAAAAAATATATGCATTCATTATTTGTATGTTGGTGAAGAATGTTCAATATTGATTTCATTCACCGCTGAAAGTGTCACATTTTACTGCTGAATAGGACTTTTTGTAATTAGTTATTTCATTTTGATCCAGTTTGCATCATTGTCTTCATTTCTTTTTTGGCGTTGCATAAAGATTTTTTTCATTTGACCACACAAAAAAGCGTTAACATCACAGATCAACTCACATTTTGAATAACTCCCACTGGTCCTCGTTTAAAATTTTTATAGGAAATGGGGGGAAATGGTGGCAAAACACTGCACCAAAACACTGCACCGATAGTAAACCTAAAGTTGTCATCCATTAGGTAATCTGTTATGGTTTGTCTCAATACCTTATCACTACCCCGACCGTTCACTTGAGCAATATATTATATAAGTGCTACGGTATTCAAACATCACTGTGCAATATCTTCTATACGCTGTTTTCATCAATTTTAGATATTTCAATGTCTTACTATTTTATTTTGCTGCCCTAAACTAAAGCAAAGTGACTTTTTCAACCATTTCACTGATAAAATATACTATTGTTTTCTTGTTCTATTAGTGGAATATATTTCCTGTGTTCACTAAAAGTATGTTAGCATTGTTTTTTATTTTCTTCAGCATTTTGATTTCCCATTACGGTTTGCTTGTATCATACCTGACGAAGTTCACGGGAAGTTATTCAGTAACCTTGAACAGATTCTAGAGGTCAACAGACAGTTATTAGCAGAGTTAGAACACAGTACTGTGGGTCTATCATTCCTACATCTTGGACCATTCCTAAAGCTTTATTCCACGTACGCTAACGATCATGAACAAGCACTGGCAACAATGCAGGTAAGGGGAGAGCACTACGTACGTTACAGACCTCACTACAAATTGAACACTATGTACGTCTTGTGTAAACCTTCTGAGATTTTGAGAGATATGGGGAGCCACTCTTTGGCTCCGCGGTTGAGCTTTGGAATATGGAGCCCTTTTCACTGTACCAGGAATAGGTTCAATCCCCCCTCTGGACCTTAGGTATATTATTGAAGATTTTTAGTGGCTGCAGAGTTTGCGGGGTGGTTTTTACGTGGCTTCTTCACCATTTTCCACCAAACACCGGCAACGCAAAGTCGTCATGTAGGGGAAAGACTCTTGAGTACGACTTTAAACACCAATTAAACAAACAAACTTAGTCCCTATTGAGTTTAAAAAACAGTTCAGGGTTATAGTCAAAAGTAGAGGCTCTTCTCTCTCCATTTAATGTTATGATGAGCATGATTTAACTTTTTACTGTAAGCATTTACGAACAAGTTCGGTGCCCGCGCCGAGTCTCCCAGTGGACCTGAGGTATATGAGGGAGTCACACGAGGTGACTTCCGCAATCGAGGGGGCGGTTTTAACGAGGTTTCCTCCCGGTTTTCCGCCGTTTTGAGTAGAGCAGATTAGGAAGTGGAGAATCCGTCGTCATATAAATGAAATACCTTTGAGTACGACATTAAACAGTAAACACCAATCAAACAAACAAACGAACAAGTTCAAAATAATTTTATCAGCCAATTAATCACTGATCAACTTTGAGTAATATAAAATTAAAAGAAACAACCAACAAAGTGAAAGAAAGTACATTTAATTAATCCTCAGGTTAACATAAAATAGCAGTTTGGAAACTCAAAAAACGTCCATAAATGTGTTGATATTTTGACATACACATTTAACATTGCATGAACATTGCTTGAAAAGTCAAAACTATAAATTGCATTAATATCTTTTCTGCATAATTATTGTAGCCAATGTCATATTGGTCTACGCAAATAATATTTCATCTTATACCATTATCATTAAACAATATTATTTTCCTGTAAATGAAATGAAATTTTGTGTATTGACATCAAAGTATGGTATTAAACAATTTTGACTGATTGTGTGTGCTATTCAGGAATGGTTACAGAAGAGTTCCGATTTTGCTGAGTTTATGCGTATGCAGGAAGGTCGACCTGAAGTGAGGGGATTAAGACTGAATGCATTACTAATTACACCTGTTCAAAGAGTTCCTAGGTGGGTCTAATCAGTCTTAATTTGTTTGAATATAATCAATTACGCTCCTAGAGCAAAGGATGAAACAAACCCTTACTGAAAACCAGAATTTGAGTTTACGTTTACTCGTGGCGTCTAAACGGGTTCAAAACCTGCTTGGATCAGGCCCTGTCATTATGGTGAAATAATCTTAACTACAGGGTCTATGGCTCGACACCCCAATCAAGCAAAGTTTTATGGACAGAACAGTCTTTGTTGACTGTTAACAGACATATCTTTGTTTCTATTTCTGATCATAAACACTTGTGATAATGGTTTTGAATGATTAATGTTGCAGATATCAGATGTTATTGGAGGATTTGTTAGAACATACGAATCCTGAACATCATGATTATAGTGACCTTACAGGTAGGCCAACATTTCATTTCCTACTATTACATGGGCATTATCTTTTGTTCATCATTAAGTTTTCCTTATCACCATTAAATTGTATGTTTATCTTATAGAGCACATTAAGAGAAAAAAAATCAAGAGAAAAAATGCCTGGTTTTGTTTTTGATATTAAATGAAAAGATACTAACAGAAAATGGATGACATAGGTGTAAGGGGTAGCGTGTTATGACAGCAGAGAAACTGCTGAAATGCAAACTTGCTATGTGATTTAAGGGAGTAAAGTGGTGCTTTGTATGGCTCTCAGTTGTAGAATGGCTTACATAGCCAGCAAATGACCCATATGCATAATTCAGCATACACTGCTGGGTTGCTATAAATTCAGCGTTTTGATTTCATTTAACTTGAAAAAAAACAACAGAAAAACCGTAGCCAAGACAATTATTTACTTTCAACAGATGGGTCGAAGGATGAATCAAGGGTAGACAAAATGTTTTATTTCTTAAATAAACAGAAAAATTTTGTTTTATTAATTCATGTATATACATGTATATTTCAAATCTTATGTCTTAACCAATAAGTCCAGAACATTCAAGGGATGTAACTCTTTTTGTCTCATTTTGCTCTCTCATCAATAATCGTCTCCCTTCATTAAAGATTGATTTTTCCCTATCGTTTAAGATACCCCATGATTTATTTTTCTTCGGATTAAATAAACTTAAAAGAAATTGCTGGTCTGCGTGTAGTAAATCTGATGTTAATGTCTTAGATGCAATTTTAAGACCTGTAATTTCCTGTGTGAAGTTTATACTTGTAATTAGTTTCTACCAGAATGTGATGAAACGTATTTCATTTATGCCCACCTAATAGTAAGGTCATTACTTTCACAGCTGTTCTCTTGTTCGATCAATCCCATGATGGTTTATCAGATATCTAATTTCCTGTACTATACATTATACTTAGAGATCTGCTGGTGAAAAGTCCTTGATCTCTGTAAAATATTATATGATCACCTCAGACAACAGCACCTCAGTCCTTTAAACTTTTCATGAACCAAATCCTGCAGCCATGCGTCAAGCAACTCTCAACTGGCCATGCTTTTCTTTCAAAGGTGGACGTGTTGATGGCCACTTTGACTTGCTCATGTTTTACTGCCTGCTTTAGTGCACCCCTACAGTCACAAGTTTGCTTTCCACCAAAAGCCCAGCATAATCGTTTCGGACATCTGAGTTTATCAGTCAATATTAATAGCATTGAACATCATTGGCACAGAACTTCATTCTGCAGCTCTCAACAGTCGGTTAACAAGAATATAAGTCGACACTAATCCATTAGCATTATGATCCATGTTATCGGTCCAAGCATGTTGGCATCACAAAATGGCTGCACTCCTTGTTTACCTTGTCGTGATCATGTAAATGAAGGCTTTTCCCAAGTCTACTGTTTGCTAAACCTGAACATAAAGATTGACTGGCTGTTCCATGGTATCATTGGATCACTTTCATATCAATGTTTTATTGTTTTTCATTGAATCATTCCGATGTTCACTCTGCTAGCGTGGTTGACAACACAGATAATTGTATATTGAATTTGTTTTATAGCTATCAATTTTGTTATGTAAATATAAATTATTCCATAATATTTCTCATCACTTTACCCTTAGAAAATAAAAATGGAAACATTGCATTAATGGATAAGTTAGCACATAACTCAAGACTAGCATAATAGAGAGGGCATCAAGATTTGTTGTTTTGACATTATTATTAATGCCCCAATAAAAAGTGCAGCTGTTAGAAACTGTGTTCAAAACTATCCCTTGTAAATGATTTCAGTTACTTTTTATAACATTTCTTATATGTATTTGTTTACAGAGGCAACAAAGAAGATTCGAGAAGTGGCCTGGCATATCAATGAACATATTCGCCAACATGAGAACTTCCAGAAGATGTTAGAGATACAGAACCGTCTCTCAGGGTCAGCTCCGAAGATCTTAGCCCCTGGTCGCCATTTTATTAAAGAAGGATATCTGAAAAAGGTTTGCAGCAAAACTTAAAACATGTACTTTTGAATACTGTTTTGAATACTTGCCATGTTTGATGAATGAAGACTTGTGTTGACTTAAGGAACTGGTTTAGTGTCCTTATCGTTTGAAGGGATGGGAGGCGCAGTATTATCCTCCTCATTAATATTACTCATAGGTTTATTGTAAAGTATTAAATCACTCATTGTGAATGTCAAATTGTTCTGCAACAAACTTCAGCTTTAACTGAGTTTAGGCAGGAAATTCAATTCTAAAGATGATGGATGGTTGAGCATTCCACCAATATCCAACAATATGGCTATCAGTGTGTATTTTATCAGGGTTTTCACACATGTGTGTAGTGAACACTTCAACTTTAAACAAATAGACTGGCAAATTGGGAATTTATAATTCCTCCTGTAAGGATGATGGATGATATTACATTGCACCAAATTCCAGGCTTCAGTATAGCCGCCATTATGGTTTTAATACGGTGTGCGTTCTGATCACTGTGGCTTTACGAACAAAAGTAATCACTGATTTTCCTCCTATATTAATATGATAGATCATTAGATGGTATTTCTCCAATTTTGGTGGGGATTAACTTCAGCCAACACGTTGCCTTTTGAGAATATAGCACGAAGGGTTCTTAAAAGTATGTGGATTCACCAGATTATGTGTGTGTTTTTTAACTGCCAATTTTACACTACCTCCATATGAATATTGTTGCAGGTGTCCCGTAAAGGAGGTCGAGCCTTTGACAGGATGTTTTTCCTGTTCTCTGACATGCTGCTTTATGCCAAACCAAAGCTACTTGATAGCGATAAAAACACATACACATGCTGCTGTGTGTTACCGTTAAAGCACTGCAAGATAGAACCTGTGTTTGGGAAATCCAGGAAAGGGCAGGAAGGTGGTATGTTTAGGGTAAGTAAGGGGTCAGTTAGAATCTGTGGCAGATTGCTGTTTTTTTTCCTAGTGGATGTCTGGTATCAGCCGCATATGCCCTGGAGCTGATTCCAGAAAAGAAGAAATTCTGACTTCGACCAAAATTCTAATAGTCTTAAGATTTCTGAAACAAACAAAAACACAATTTACTTTTTTACTTTTAGTCTCCCATGTTATTAATTTTTGCTTTATTCCTTTAACGTTTTATGTTGTTTTTTCTTTGTTTTATTTAAATTTATTTTTTCCCCAGCGCAACAGAACTTTCCGTAGTCTCTAGCCGACAAACTGAAACTAAAATCAATCCTGGTGAATCGTTTGACTTGCTTTGTTATTCATTCTAACTGTTTTGTGTTTGCATTTCAGGTGACCTGTCAGAATGAAAGCTTATTATTATACTCGACTCAGGCCGGAGCTGTTAATGAATGGACAGAGGAGTTACTGAAAGCTGTCAGGTACACACATGGAATTGCAGAAATAATCAAATTGACTGATGATGGATATTTGAAATTCATCCTTTTGACATGAACTCAAATGTAGTTTTTGATGTAAACTTATAATTAAAGTTATGGCACAAATGTTAGATGTGATATTCCCATTGTTTTCCATCCTTTGAGTGCCCTGGTGCTCTCTGAGCTAAGGGGCACCAGGAAGCCTGGTGTATGTCTTGTAACTGTATTGGGGCGTCTTCTTTGTTGCTGGCGTTGCTTAGGGTTGTCTCCTTAACCAATTGGGCTGATAAGCCGTCATATAAGTGATATAACTTCAAAAAAGTCATAAAATGCCTATCAATGAATCAATCTATCCTTTTAAGAATGTCAGCAAATCTATAATTTACACTGTTATAACGATCATGGTACGAGATGTGTTTAAGTGTTGTCTTGTGATTTATGGAAAGTCTTTGAATTTATGTTAATTGAATTTAAGTTAACTGGACTGTACCCTTTTTACTTCAAATTTAAAAAAAGAAAATGCAACATTTGGGATTGTATTGTAACAATATTTACATATTAAACTTACCTTTGACAGTCTTAAAAAAAATACTTTGAATGATTGAAGCATCATAAATTAAACAGTGCTAGTTTGATAGGCTACCTGTAAGGCAGAATGTTAGACATCATCAATACACTAAGTGTTTTTTGTTACATTTATAGTAGGTTTAATAAAAACAGACGGACATTACGGAAACCCAGTAGTAACAAAACACCCATCAGAGGAAACGGAAAATTGCTACAGAAAAAGGAGAATACACCAGTAGGTAAAGGGTTCACATACACACAACTGTGTGTTATTTAGGACCATACAACAAATTCTGAGAATGCCTCAATTATAACAGGCTTTAAAGTTTCTTCATAAATCAACACAGTTATTTTGAAACAAAAAACACTCAATGGGTACAAGTACAAGGCTCCTGCTATAATTCAAATTCACTGTAAAGAGGTCCGGCCATCTTCCCTCATATCTATCAACAAAGCCTTTGATTCCACTGTGGTGAATTAATAGAAATTAATGGAAAGCTTTTACTTCTTGAGAAAAGTATCAATAACTCATGAGCTTCTGTGATAACACAAAATACCTAATTGTTGGTTTTGTATCTGACATTAAGAAAGGGATTCAAGCTTCAAACCAATAAGCATGTTTCACATGGTTTAACACTTGCTTCATTCCTGGAATGTCAGCCTCTTTTTGGAAATGAAAATGTTAGTTTCTGTCTTTGTTTGCCCTGGATAGAAGGGAAGTTTTTCGGTGGCTGCGGAGTTCACTGGGTGGTTTTTACTAGGTTTCTTCCCAGTTTTCCATTGTACACCGATACAACAATTTATTAATTAATATTAAGTCTTCATATACACTGTAGGTGAAGTAGTCTTGAGTATAACGCTAAACACCAATCAATCAAACAAACAAACATTGTTTGCCCTGGAGTGTGAACTGTTTCTTCGAGGGGTGTTACGCTTGGAAACCACTTTTGCAAAAAAAACTCTCCCTGCAGAAGAAAAACAAGAATGGGATTCCTGTACAATGCATGATTTGTGGACTACTCCTATACTTGTGCTTTAATTTTCTGGTAGAAGAAAAATTGTTATCAAGTCTAACTGGTTTGATTTTCATTACCAGAGCCAGAAGCGCCCCTTAGATACAGTGTCAGAAGAAACAACCAATGGTTCCCCTTGTTTCAAAGATAGTCTTCATCCAATGAGATTGCAGATGACAGCTCTCAGAGACTTAGACCTAAGCAACTGCATGTCTCCACGGAAACGAGCCAGAAAAGAAGTCCCTGTAAGCGAAACGGTAAATTTAATCATGTGTATTATCCTGTTGAAAACAAACATTTTGATTCTTTTAGAAAGAAGACATGGCTTTTTTATGATAAGATTTATAATACTTACAATAGTTTGGATTAACAAATATAGTACAACAGCTATGGGGTGAAATAAGGCTATCAGTAACATCACAAAATTTTCATATACATAAAATGCGTATTCACATATCAATCTTTAAATAGTCAACTAGTTTCATTCAATATTATAGTGACCGGGGCTCAAGATAATGTGTGCCTTTTTGTATTTTACACATTTTATGTAAAAATATGCATAGTTTAGACAGTTGCATTTCAAAACTCGATTACTTATGCATTTACGCATCGCCCTTTATCTGTGCATGTAAAATCGCCTAAACATATTATGTCACTCTGACTCAATTGAAAACCAGTAACTGAGTGTATGTAATTTTATGGCTGAATGTAAATCTAGCCTCGTTTTGGCACCTAAACGTTACTGGGTATCTTCCGATGACCTGCATATGATTGTAACTGCAGACGCATTGGCAAAGTAAATTTTAAATGAATTACATTTCTGAATTTGAATTTACATTTTCCGGTTTGCATACCATTGCTAAAACTGACTGTGATGTGACGTGGTTGTTAAAACAAACTATTGTAATTAAATAGGACAAATATGATTAATATATCATATGCATAACAAAACTGTTATTAATACGTATTAACTTAAGGTTAGTTTTTCTCCCACCTCTGAAATACCCTCTCGGTCTTCGAATTACCATCATTAGAAAACAGAGGGTCAATACGCTCTCATGCCAAAAATTATCAGTGGTGACTCTCTCTAATTGAAAATAGGATTGTGGTTAGGGTTAGTTTTTTTAAAACTACTGCCAGAAAAACGAAATTGAGATGTCCGACCATCTCCATTAATCAACTTTACTAGTTACTTGTAGTGGCATTTAAAATAATACACATCATGTTTGTTATTTCCTTTATTGTTTGACCAGGACATGGAGAACATTGGTATTGAAAACTCCCAGGTTATGGAGAAGTCTCCACAGAGTCGACCAGATGACCGCTTATCTGTGACCATGGGCTCTATGGAGATGACTGAGGAGAGCTTGACCACTGACCAGTTAGACATTTCATTTGACTTCCTGGGTGGTCAGTCTGCCCCACACATCTATCCTCGACCACCCATTAGGTCATTTCATCGAACTTATATGACTGATATTAATCGTGGAAAGGACAGTCCATGTGATGTCAAGTCCGTCTATTCAAACATAAAACACAGGTAGGGGCCTCTACTTATAATTTAGGGGCCACTCAACAGGTCAGTCGGTTTTGCAGAGCCTATTTCAGTATACCGAAAACAAGTTATACATAAACCCGGTTTATTCATCTCGGATTACTCTAGCAGCCAAGTGGCATGTTTTGTGTTATGTGCCAAGCTAAAGTTCAACACAATTACCCTGGCATTGCTGTTAACCTGTTTTCAGCTGACCATTTCTGCTATTCCCTCTAAACCTTCTTGAAGGCTACTTTCTGTACTAACCATAAATGCTTGACAAATGCGACCCACTTTATAACTTATAAAACTACATTTTATGCAAAGGGAAAGAATCCATTTGTGAATTTTTTTATGAAGTTCAGATTTTAAATTACCAGAAAATGTAAGTTTTAGTTCCAAATTCACACTTAAACATTCAATAAATTACTTCAGTTTGTGCCCTTAGGTTCAGACACAACAAATAGTATAAGTGAACTGAACTTAATATGTTTTTATGTGTTTCAGGGTACAGAATCGCCCTCAATCCTTGGACGTAGCTGTAGGAAATTGTGTAGTTGGATTCCAAGCGGCTTATGATAATTTGAAATCCCCAGCTACATCTCGCTGTGTTATCTTGTAGCAGAATGTAGATAGAATCTGATTCCTCAAACTAGTTTTGTTCGAAAGGAAAACAATTTTGTGTGTACACTTACGCAAGTGCATTTTATTTTACTTCAAAATGTAATATTTGGGAATTATTGTTCAGTAGTACATAAATAGACATGGCAGACGTTAAAAATCAGGAAATTAATATTTTGACTCAAGTAAGAATTTGTGCTGTGAAATAGCCCCCTGGGTATCGTGCATTACAAATAAGTATATAGGTATGTCACGTTTGTCATTGGTATTTGTTGTTAAGATAAACATACTTAGGTTATTTCATTTTCAAAAACAAAGATAAAAATAACTCTCTTCTTTACTTCCATATAAAGTGTTCCAGTATGTACTTCTTGCCGACATACACGGGCAGTGTAAAGTCTTCATACCTTTGAGAATAATGATCAATAAATAAATCTATTTCTTTGAGTGGCATTTATAATCTGTTGATAATTTCAAAACTGGAGCACGAATATCTAGTATATATTTTTGTATAAATGTAGAGAAAGAAAATTTTGCTTGCCTCCACCGGGATTCGAACTCGGGTTTCTGGCTATCAGGACCAATGCTCTAACCGACTGAGCTACAGAGGCTCACGATAGAACTAACAAATTTTTATCCAGGAAAAGTCTACGTATCTTGTTATATATATATACAGTGTATGCTACTAAAGACGCTAGTAACTGTATCGAAGTGTGATGTGAAGTAATAAAGTCATTCATTAAATCGTGTTCCAGTTTTTACAGTAAACAGTTTGGTTTACATTGTATCTTTGAAGACTTTATAACAGATTTCATTAAATGACTTAATTGTCAGATTATGTCACTATTTTATCATCTTGTTGGGCGAAATTGAGACTAAAATTAATATTTATAAACCGTTAAACTTTATTTTATTTTTGATTTTAGTACTCGCAGCGATATTATATTAAAGATATACAGCCCTCCACATTCCCCAGTATGTTATTACCCTGAAACCTACTATTTGTCATACTCTTGTTATAATAATATTAACATTTTGTGCATTTAATATATTCTATTTTTGTCCCAAGAGACAACACTGCACATAACATTCTTTTTGTTGTTTTAATGTCACAAAGAATTCCAGTCTATTACAATTGATTTCAAACACATTCCCACAACATTGGTGAATCAAGAGGACACATTGTCTCTGATATGTAACCAGATTTTGATATCCAAATCTTCAGTTACATGTGTGGGCCACACCGTACCTCCGTAGTTGGTTGAGGGTTGGATATAACTGTACCATGTATAGATTCAAATACCCTTGTCGACCTTGTATTAGGGAAGATTTTTTCAATGGCTGCAGAGATCGCAGGGTACTTTTTACGAGATTTGTTCTTGGTTTTCTATCCTACTGACTTCATACAAAGTCATCATAATTCCAATAAGTGAAATATCCTTGAGTGTGATGTTTCATCATTTCCAATTATAGTAAAGTCAATTTTGCAATAGTGAACCTGTTTTATGTATCCCTGTGGCCATTTCTTACAGATATGTACTGACTGTTCAATAACATGCCTTAGCAATGCTTTGTGTTATTAGAGTACTTTAAGAGTTCTGAGAGTGTTCAAGTTCTAGTTAAGCGACATTGTATGGGTTTGAAAATAACTGAAGGCCTACAATCTGTAATTTACTGTGGCAATCTAGTTTAAAGAGTGCCCCTAAAATCACCATATATGCAATATTATATTTGGTATCCGAATTAGGAGGCTGATATCGCAAAGATATGCCTTGTGTCCTGGTGTTCTCTGAACTAAGAATTGTGGTGGCCTGTCTTTTTGTCCTGTAAATGTAATGTGTTGTCTTCTGTGTTGCCAGCGTCCTTTAGTGGATTAAGCGAATTAACCTTAAGTACGGCGTAAAATCTCAAACAAACAAATCCCAAAGGTATGATCCCTGAAGAAGTAATATTTTAACCATGTGATATTAACATTGTATGATAATAATTAACACAGACATCATTTGTAAAACTGATGTGGATTAGAGGCTCTTGGAAGGTCTACAAAATAACAAATTTGGCTTTGAATTTTATTGCTTACCATCTATAACCATTTTGCTTATTTATTCAACTTTCACCTTTCACATATGTTATTCTAGTCTATTAATACTTTCTCTTGTATACATCTTATGATGATAGCATTAACATGAAGGCTTAATGTAGAATTTAGTATCTTTAATATTTAGAAAACTACAATGTATTGGATAAGTGTGATCACTGTATGCCATTTTTATATAGGAATTTATCATATTTTAGCTGTATGATTGGTGTTAATTAAACCAATGCTTGTATTAGTTCACAGTTGCAGTATTAGTTCACATCATATGATAACTAGATGAAGATGTAATGCTATGATATCAAGATACATACATAGAAGCTATCTTAGTCAACTTCTTACAAACTCAAATCATGTAAAATTCGGTGTTTGGGTTGCAATAGTGACTGTTGACTGAAAAAGCCTGTTATGAAATATTTTTGGATCAATCTGTTGTATTTTTTTACTATTAAATCCCCGGAAGCTAAGAAACTCATAGTGCAAGATGTAGCCTCTATTAAAAAAAAAAATTCTATATGATATATATATAAAAAATAAGTGTTATGTGGATTGCTAATTTGTTGAAGTAAAAAGGAGGTATCTGGCACAGTTTCTCTTGGAATAGTGTTTGAAGAGTTTCTGAGATTGACTTCGCAGACTTCTGTAATATTTTAATACTGGTTATGTTTTCAAGATAATATGAATTCTGAAACCTCATGTTTATTTTGATCACGGTCTTGAACTTGTAACAAGAAAATCTTTAGACTTGTTGTTTTGTTCTTGTTCTTTATTATGGTATAGCAGGACATTATACATGGTGTGCTTAATAAAGCTGAACGACAGGTGGTTAAGAACTTTTAATTTAAAATTAAAAGTCACATGCCCGGTTGTACACACGATCGGGCGCTAATAATAAACGAAGTCGGTAACTGTGGTTAAGAGATAGCCATTTAAGATGCTGTGTCGGCACCATTCCGGATTTATTTTGAGCAGCAGGTCCCCGGATGTTGCATCAACTAGGTGCCTTTTGAGAGCGTAAATCAAATTAACCAAATATACTAAGATTCCGCTAAGAAATGTTTCTCTTGAGAGAAGTGTATAATTCCAATTTATCATGTAGGCTACCATCTGCAATAGTGGAAGTCAATAAAGTGTTTGTTACCTTCTCACGTGAAAATACTGGCTGTGTGTATACATGGACCTGGGTCACCTGGGTGTATTAGGTAGGTACTCCTGTAAACTATTCTTTTATCGCTCGTGGAACAGTAGCTGCCTTCGAAAATTTGGCACGCGAATAAGCAGTGATCATTGTCCCAATTAATGTTTTGAACGCTTCTCAAATGGTTTTATTTCAATGTTCCTAAATGTCCACATATTCCGTTTGAGTGCAAGACCCCTTTCTCTTGCACTTAATAACATATTTCACTGAACGTAACCAGTGACCGCTATAATCGACGTGCGCAAGATTGGCTAATTATGGCGAACCCAGCGACTCCTCTTCTTTTGAAGTGCTTCAGCAGCTTCACTTGCCAGCAAATATTTTAACTAAATGCTTTATTGATGGTCCAATTTAGTTGAGAAGTGGTTAATAGATCTTTGCTCCACTCGGGTTTCTCTCACCAGTGAACACAACGGATGTTTACCAATATAGGAAATTAGTTTTTCCAGAAAGCAGCCAGAACCCAAGAAATTAATTGGCTTTATTTCGGGTAATTGTTTTTGTCAACTAATATTTACAGCACAACACATCTTTTCTCCATGACAGTTGCACTAGTGATGTAGTTATAGGTTTATGTGTTTTTGCAGCTTTTATCCGCTTTCTGTGTGCCATACGCGTTGCCCTTTAATGCATAGGTCTGTTGAGGGAGGATCGGCTGAGGCACCATTTAGATAGCTGTAAAATATTTTCATTAAATTTCCGGATGTAGTTTGCCCGAAGAAGTCGGTGACAATACGTGTAAAAATAGTGTTTCCTCTGCAGCTCAGAGCATCGGTTCAAACACAAAAAGAAAAGCTCACGGCTGCGCCAATTCTGAGATTTGACAATGTTTCACGTACATAGTTAATTAAAGCTAAAATCCTACGGTTAGGTTAAATTTAACGAATCCCCCCCAACCCCTCTTCCACCTTAGCTAAATGATAGAAGTTACCATCTTGGCAATATGAAATTGTGATTTGAATTGATTCATTTATTTTATGGCTTGGTGTTTAGCATGGTAATATAGGGCATTTTTGGTTTATTGAACAGCGACAGAAGAAAATAAAGGCGCGAATTGAACGTTTAGTTGTTTTTTCCGACATATTATTACAGTTACTAGTTACAAGAATTGGAAATTGAACGTTCGTTTTTAATATTTTGTTTTGTGTACACATTACATGCGTTGAACTGATGGTAGCATAATGAAGCGGAAATATAAAAGTTTAGTCAAAGAATTACTTGCTCGGATGTCTCTTATATTAATGAGCTCAAAACAGAATTGCAGCTAACCGGCTCAATATTTCAATCGGCTTTTCCTGGATACATACAAGAGCCATCAAGTGGTAATATAATAAATAGCTTAGAAGAGGGTTTTAGTCGTGTCTGTTGGTTCTTTATATGTGAACCATAGAAACTCTCGCGAGAATACGAATGGTTCAATCATAGCAGTACCGCTATTACGTATGTTTATCCCAGACGGTTCAGTTATGTAGATACACAATTGTATTAGCCTTTCATGGGTTGTTTAATGCTAGTATCTACGGAACTACTGCAATGTTAACAAACTCTTGCGTTCAAGCACATGCATGGAAATGTTTTATACCTCAAAAGCAAAAGTTATTAAACAGATGTAGCACATTCTTGCTTATGTTCGTCCCGATATTATCAACAAACGTATCCCTACACTGGGATCAAAATGACCCGTGCTTTTTATAACTAGAAAAGTGACAACAAAATTTCCTCATGAGTAGACCTATATATGTACCTCAATAGGGACTTTAGTCACGTGTAAACCTGGCGAGATTTTGAAAGGCAAGGTACTTCCGGTGACACCTTTTTATGGATTGTGTTGCCCACATTGTTTATATCTTAACCCTAATTGATAAATTCTTCGTCTTTCTGGGTTACTGCGATAGTTGTAGCTGAACACATAGCAAATGGTTATTTTACGTTAGACATGGCGTTCACAGATGGCTGAATGTCACCGAAGGTGGGCACTGTTCAATCATGTGATTTACAGGCTATATTGGCAACATTTATCTTTCAGTCAAAGTCTTAAATCACTGCGAAATGTTTTCGTTTTGTGTAGGTTCTTTGCATCAACACACAACCAAGATTTACGTCTAGTTTTAGGGCTACCGATAGCCAGAAACAATGTTAAAGAGAGTCCATCAATATGGGCACTTTTAAGTTAATTGGTTATCTGATTGAGAAATTTGTATATATACACAGTGGCTCATTTGTTAGATGTGACTGCTAATACCAGCGTGATATACAAATTGAACTTATAGATATCAATAGTCAATTGTCTTTGCTGAGTACTCTAAAGAATTTATATTTACAGTAAAATTACTATATTTGTACTGATACGACACTTGTGTATAAAGAGAGAGAAAACTATAAATGGATTTAAAACAGAGATAGGTACTCATCGTGATCAACTAAAGGCTAGCCGACAATTTAATTCAAAGTTCCATTTGTTTTGAACAAAGGACATTGTGGACCAGACAGTTATACAAACTCCTGTCATCAACTTGTTAGATTGGTTACGAGTAACGCCCTTGGTGTTCTAATATAAGACATCTGGAGTAAAGGATATAACCTGATCAGCTCTACCTGGAATTAAGCCTATATACATCACTTAACTTGACTCTTGACTATTGGTATTTCAAAGAATTAAACCTTCAAGATGGGAACCATTGTAGGCAACGCCCTTGTCCTGAAAATTAGTCAGGCGATTATCTGATGTTTATCACAACACTTGCCAATCTTTGAAGAGCAATTTCTTACTTTTCAAGAGAACTGAATTAAGGTATATCGGATGTCTTTTCTAGAAGTTATAATAGAAACGTTCTTGATGCCGATAGTCAGTTGAATACCCCACTAGAGACTAAACAATAGCGACAGGATGAGCACGTCTTGAGGTTGTATTTGACGTTGTTATGAAACTAGTGTGGCCGCGAATGATCTTTTAAGTACCTCTCGGGCACAAACATTATTATTTGGAAAGAAATCATTGATTTATGTTATACATCGAGGGTTTATAAACCCACTTCAGCTATATTATGTCACGGCATTTTCTTCGATTGGCGACGTCACTCGTAGCTCTTGTGTTTGTTAAGAAGATAGGTGTTGTTGTTCATTAATATTAATATTATCTTTTTCCACATGACAATTGACAGTTGAAGGACATTTTGCAAAAGTTGCTTTAAACATTTTTAAACTTAAAAAACTCATCGTGCAACTTTGGATTATTTTAATCATGAGTTTTGCGTACATATAATTTTTTTATTATATATTTTTATAAAGAGTAATTTTTTTATTATATATATTTGTGTCAAGAGTTATCACACTGGCACAGGGAAATCGACTAATTAAAGTCGATAAATTATCTCATGTTCTAGATAAATTTTCAGAGACAAGTTTCTAGATAAACCTGAATCTCGACTTGTTCTGGATAACCTAAAGGCGCATCTCCAGAAAAGGTAATACATATATGTGACACACATAGATATTAGGTATGGGTTAAAATAAGCACAACATGAAAAATGTAACGTTTAGAGTTAGTATTTAACCCATTAGTCTACCAAATGAAGATGAGGGCAGTTAAGAGTTATCAGTAGTAAGGAAAGAGCTAATGGAGTCGTGGGGGCGTACGCAGCGTAAAGGAAAAAAGAGGTTTTGTGGGTTGTAGCTCCATAAGAAAGCGGAGGAGACGGAATGTTACCTCTGTTACCTCCACG
>JAVFBZ010167659.1:0-11258 GCA_032466195.1 Katharina tunicata
TGATAATAAGCACAACCTGAAAAATGTATCGTTTAGAGTTAGTAGTAAACCCCTTAGTCTACCAAATAAAAATGAGGACAGTTAAGGGTTATCTAATACAGAAGGGATTTTCGTCTTAATCAAGAGGTCCTTGCCAGATTTGTTCTTGTTTTACGCTATGATTTTATGTAAACGCATGCAATCCCACGCATTCGCGACCACCGTAACCATCCATGAACTTCCCTTATATACCTAAGCTCTACAGGGGTATTCGAACTTTTGCTGGGTAGAGTAAAGCTCATCCAACTTCTAGAAATAACTAGGTTAATGACTTAAATTATAAACTATTAGCCTACTTTTTATAGTTACGAGTCTAAACAACCTTTAAGGTTTATCTACTGAATCCTAGCCTCTGTTTTATGAACAACTTCTTTTTGAAAACTAGTTTACAATTCTAACCGACTTAATGTAATTATATAGGCTTCAAGTCAGGCTTCACTTATGACAACTAACACGTGGATTGTCACGTACTGCCAATTCAACTGTGTTTGCGGCTAAACAAAAGCATTATTAATTTAAAAGTTCCCTATTTTGCGATAACCAGACCTCGCTATATTTTGGCACATACACCATCTTTAAAAATAACTTAAAAACAAAATGTGTTCATAATTTTGTTTTGTCTAAAATTGTACTTAGCTTGATTTTGTTGGGATATAAATATTTCACCGAGCAAAGGCTATGGGACTTTCTCATAGTTACGTTTTCTCGTCAGCCAACCAAGGGGAACAAGCCAGAGGTATACAACAGCTAAAACGTCAAACGTAACGTACTCATAATGAGATCCAGGTTTGGTTTTTGTTGACTGGAATACACTATCATAAAAACGTATCGTTACGTTGAAAGACGCAATCTATTTCTGTTTCTTTCTTTTCAAAGGAAAACTAAAATATAGTTATAAATAACCACTGTATTTCCATGACAACTTGTTGATCCAGGTTACTGCTACAGCCACTGAACTCATCTTGAGTACATTAGCTCATAACTATATTCACTAGCCACTAACAGCAATGGAATATATACTTTCACTCGAAATAAGCGCAGTTTGTTTATTGAAATATAGAAGCTTTATTTCGACATTCCATACGATACCATAATGTTAATGCAATCAAATATACTCCACAGCCTCTTTATTTATGGACTCATTTGTCCATAACCCATGTTGACTCTTTGGCTAAGCTTATATAGATAGACAACATTCACTTTGATTCGTAAAGTATGTTCTTCGCATGGTCGTCAATATATGACAAGCCAGCTTATCAACCTTTGCACACTATACACAGAAACAGTAATCACGTAATATCCATCCCGGTTAGCGGTAAGTGAAACCGCCGCTTTGTTTTTTACAAGTGATCCGGATATGTATCTGTACATTGGTTAACTACGTATGGGAAGTAGGAGATTGAAATGTGCCTTAAATTCAATTTTAAATACATAAATTTCTCATCAAATCAGTTTTTTCATAGCATAATGCGGTGTGCTTTTGATGAACAGCTACTTCAACTGGTTTATCGGGAAACGGTATAAGATTTGAGTGTTAAACACATAAGGTAATACATGTAAGATAAAATGCCACTCAAAGATGTAAGGTAATGTCGAAGGTAAACTAACGGTTTTATGATTATACATATTTAAGACAAATGAAATGTAGTGGAACTAGCATTCTCCTTTTCGTTTCCTGCTTAGTTCTATGACAAGTAGACTCTTTTGCGCGAAGGTAACATTAGCATTGATGCTTATAATGTCGTGCTAGAATGGGTTTGCGAAAGACTTGCAAAAAAACGTGCACGTTATGTATAAATATACCAATTTAGTGTCCATGATTTCAGCGCTTTCCGGGCCGCTCAACTCGATTGATCGGTATAATAATCCCACATGAATTTACTTTTTGCAATTGATTTACATGCCATTGTTCTATTGTTAATATGAAACAGTGCATCCCTGCACAAAACTAGTTAGCAGAGTCGCCGGAACAAATTTTCAACAGCATCGCCTCCATCTTAAAACAAGGAAATCAAGACTGCTACAAAGTGCAAAAGCTCTTAACAAAAATCTTGTATCTGTTTTTTTTAATGCAGGCTACATAAAGATAGGTATGCGACTCACCTTGCGAGAAAGTAGACTTTGTACCACATATTGCAATTACATTCTCTGGTTAGAATAGTCAGCATTGAATTAGATTGTGTCTGTGGCTCCAACTGAGGTACCGATGTGTGCTACTTTGAATCGTCGTAGTCTAGACGTTATAAACACGAAGCTACAACAGGGAGGGAAAGTTTAAAGACATTTATTTGTATTTTAAGGCCTTCACATAGCTACAATCTATAGAAAAATATGAGATCGGACAGATATGCGTTGTGAACAACGACGTCATCGACCTAATAAGAGTTTCTTGAGTACAGCGCCGACGGATCGTTCCTATGATTTATATCGAAAAACCCATTGAATACAAGCTGCATGTGAAGGGAGATTTCAGACATGTCTTTGAAATAAAAGGCCGACTTACCACCAGGAAAAAACATAGCATGAAATATTCGATAGGATTCAATAGAGGTTTTGAGTAATGGAATATGTTACATGTATAGATATTTTAAACCACCTGCACTTTATGTAAGTTTTATGGATTAGATAAGATCACATTTCCCTACTACCTTCCCAAGTAGATTCATAATGATAACATTTCCCCAATCTAACATGTAGGCCACTTGGTAAATGACGAAAGGCGCTCTATACTTAACGCAATGTCACACTGTCTCTCTATCCGGCCTTTGTTTGACCTTACCACTTTTTATTTCGTCATGGTATAACAGACGGCGACCAATGCTGTGTCATGAGGCCTTCAGATATTTTACAGATTTCAAGACTGGCTAGACGGATCTAAACGCGCTTAAACAGTCGCCGAGCATCCGGTACCACATAGCATTGAGCGATGTATTCTCAAACACTTATTAACTCAGACATTGACGATAGCAAGTAGTTAAACTTAAAGTATTTGAGAAGGACGTTTATTTATTTATTTACAGCTAATCACACAAACAACCGCTTTTATTTTATAATCTCGAGAAAAGGCAATACATGTAACAGGAATATTGCGAAGATAAATATGTAGCCCACTTAGATATTAGGTATGGGTGATAATAAGCACAACCTGAAAAATGTATCGTTTAGAGTTAGTAGTAAACCCCTTAGTCTACCAAATAAAAATGAGGGCAGTTAAGGTTTATCTGATACAGAAGGGATTTTCGTCTTAACCAAGAGGTCATTGCCAGATTTGT
Source organism: Katharina tunicata (assembly GCA_032466195.1). NCBI lineage: Eukaryota > Metazoa > Mollusca > Polyplacophora > Chitonida > Mopaliidae > Katharina > Katharina tunicata. The sequence continues at coordinate 3,312 of JAVFBZ010167659.1, forward strand.
TCTTCTTGTACGCTATAATTTTATTTATCTATCTGATTGATGTTAACGCATGCAATCCCACGCACTCGCGACCACCGTAACCATCCTTGAACTTCCCTTATATACTTAAGCTCTACAGGGGTATTCGAACATTTACCGGGTAGAGTAAAGCTCATGTAACTTCTAGAAATAACTAGGTTAATGACTTAAATTATAAACTATTAGCCTACTTTTTATAGTTACGAGTCTAAACAACCTTTAAAGTTTATCTACTAAATCCCAGCCTCTGTTTTATGAACAACTTCTTTTTAAAAACTAGTTTACAATTCTAACCGACTTAATGTAATTATATAGGCTTCAAGTCAGGCTTCACTGATGACAACTTACACGTGGATTGTCACGTACTGCCAATTAAACTGTGTTTGCGGCTAAACAAAAGCATTATTAATTTAAAAGTTCCGTATTTTGCGATAACCAGACCCCACTCTATTTTGACAGATACACCATCTTTAAAAATAACCTAAAATCAAAATGTGTTCATAGTTTTGTTTTGTCTAAAATTGCACTTAGCTTGATTTTGTTGGGATATAAATATTTCACCGAGCGAAGGCTATGGGACTTTCTCATAGTTACGTTTTTCTAGTCAGCCACCCAAGGCGAACAAGCCAGAGGTATACAACAGATAAAACGTCAAACGTAACGTACTTATAATGAGATCCAGGTTTGATTTTTTTGACTGGAATACACTATCATAAAAAACGTATCGTAACGTTGAAAGACACGATCTATTTCTGTTTCTTTCTTTGCAAAGGAAAACTAAAACATAGTTATAAATAACCACTGTATTTCCATGACAACTTGTTGATCCAGGTCACTGCTACAGCCACTGAACTCATCTTGTGTACATTAGCTCATAACTATATTCACTAGCCACTAACAGCAATGGAATATATGCTACTCTCGAAATAAGCGCAGTTTGTTTATTGAAATATAGAGGTTTAATTTCGACATTCCACACGATAGCACAATGTTAATGCAATCAAATTTACTCCACAGTCTCTTTATCTAGGGACCCTTTTGTCAATAACTCATGTTGACTCTTTAACTTAGTTTATATAGGTAGACAGCATTCACTTTGATTCGTAAAGTATGTTCTTCGTATGGTCGTCAACATATGACAAGCCAGCTTATAAACCTCTGCACACTATACACACAATTGCACAACTATCCCGGTTAGCTGCAAGTGAAACCGCCGAGTTTATTTTTTCGAACTGACCCGGGTATGTATCTGAACATTGGTTAACTACGTAAGGGAAGTATGAGATTGAAATGTACCTTAAATTCAATTTTAAATACATAAATTTCTCATTAAATCAGTTTTTTCATAGCATAATGCGGTGTGCTTTTGATGAACAGCTACTTTAACTGGTTTATGGGGAAACGGTATAAGATTTGAGTGTTAAACACATAAGGTAATACATGTAAGATAAAATGCCACTCAAAGATGTAAGGTAATGTCGAAGGTAAACTAACGGTTTTATGATTATACATATTTAAGACAAATGAAATGTAGTGGAACTAGCATTCTCCTTTTCGTTTCCTGCTTAGTTCTATGACAAGTAGACTCTTTTGCGCGAAGGTAACATTAGCATTTATGCTTATAATGTCCTGCTAGAATGGGTTTGCGAAAGACTTGTTTTTTGTATAAATATACCAATTTAGTGTCCATGATTTCAGCTCTTTCCGGGCCGCTCAACTCGATTACTCGGTATAATTATCCCACATAAATTCACTTTTTGCAATTGATTTACATGCCATTGTCCTATTGTTAACATAAAACAGTGCATCCCTGCACAAAACAAGTTAGCAGGGTCGCCGGAGCATCGCTGCCATCGTAAAACAAGGGAATCAAGCTTGCTACAAAGTGCAAAAGCTCTTAACAAAAATCTTGTAACTTTTTTTTTTAATGCAGGCTACATAAAGATAGATAGGCTACTCACCCTACGAGAAAGTAGACTTTGTGCCACATATTGCAATTACATTCTCTGGTCAGAATAGCCAACATTGAATTAGATTGTGTTTGTGGCTCTAACAGAGGTACCGATGTGTGCTACTTTGAATCGTAATTCAGACGTTATGAACACGAAGCTACAACAGGGAGGGAAACTTTAAGTCTTTAATTTGTATTTTAAGGCCTTCACATATCTACGATCCCACTGTACAAAAATATCAGACCGGCCAGATCTGTGTTGTGAACAACGACGTCAAAGACCTAATTAGAGTTTCTCGAGTACAGCGCCGACGGACCGTTCCTATGATGTATTGAAAAACCCATTGAAGACAAGCTGCATGTCAAGGTAGATTTCAGACATGTCTTTGAAATAAAAGGCCTACTTACCACCAGGAAAAACATAGCATGAAAGATTCGATAGGATTCAATAGAAACTTTGAATAATGGAATATGTTACATGTATAGATATTTTAAACCACCTGCACTTTATGTCAGTTTTATGGATCAGATAAGATCACATTTCCCTATTGCCCTTCCCAAGTAGATTTATAATGATAACATTTCCCCCATTCTAACATGTAGGCCACTTGGTAAATGATGAAAGGCGCTCTATACTTAACGCAATGTCACACTGTCTCTCTGCCTCTTGTGTAAATTCGCTCACAACTATATTCACTAGCCACTAACAGCAATGGAATATATGCTACTCTCGAAATAAGCGCAGTTTGTTTATTGAAATATAGAAGTTTAATTTCGACATTCCATACGATAGCACAATGTTAATGCAATCAAATATACTCCTCAGCCTCTTTATCTAGGGACTCATTTGTCCATAACCCATGTTGACTCTTTGACTTAGCGTATATAGATAGACAACATTCACTTTGACTCGTACAGTATGTTCTTCGCATGGTCGTTAACATATGACAAGCCAGCTTATCAACCTCTGCACACTATACACACAATTGTACAACTATCCCGGTAAGCTGTAAGTGAAACCGCTGTTGTTTTTTTTTTCGAACTGATCCGGGTATGTATCTGAACATTGGTTAACTACGTATGGGAAGTAGGAGATTGAAATGTACCTTAAATTCAATTTTAAATAAATACATTTCTCATTCAATCAGTTTCCATAGCATACTGCGTGTGCGTTTGATAAACAGGTACTTCAAATGGTTTATCGGGAAACGTTATAAGATTTGAGTAAACATGTAAGGAAATGTCGAAAGTAAACTAACGGTTATGTGATTATACATATTTAAGTCAAATGAAGTGTAGTGGAACTAGCATTCTCCTTTTCGTTTTTTTCATTAGTTCTATGACAAAAATATACCTTTGAGGTTGCTTAACTCGATTGCTTGGTATACAGATCCCACATGAATTCACCCTTTGCCATTGATTTACATGCAGGAAGCCAATTTCAATTGCCATTGTCCTAATGTTGATATAAAATAAGGCATACCTGCTCAAAACTAGTTAGCAGGGGCGCTGGAACAAATTTGTCGCACCAACGCTGCCATCGCGAAACAAGGACATCAAGACACGGACTGCTAAAAAATTGTGCAAAAGCTCTTAACACAAATCTTTTAACTGTTTTTGTTGTTGTTGCAGGTTACTTAAAGATAGGTACTCACGAGAAAGTAGAGTTTTGTACCACATATAGGCTCTGTAAGTCTTGTTCTCGTCTGCTTTACTTCTGGGTACACCCTCGAATCTATAGCGCTTTGTATTGATTAGTGGTATTTGAGAATGGTTTTTCTTTTACTTGGTTCAGTTATAGAATCGGACGGGACACGTGTCAACTTTATAACTTCCAATGTGGTGTTATATGTAAATTAAAAACCAGCATGTACCCGGAAGTGCAAGGAATCTCGTGAAATCTCTCTTATCACATGACGTCGCTTACATGCTCTAACAGTCTCTGATAAGACTATAACCGACATTGAATTAGATTGTGTTTGTGGCTGTAACTGATGTACCAATGTGTACTACGTTGAATCGGGACTTTCGTTATTAATCTAGATGTTATGAACACGAAGCTACAGCAGGGGGGGGATTTTAAAGACTTTGAGAAACATTTTCAGGCCCGCACATAGCTAAAAACCCACTATACACAAATGTGAGACCTGCCAGATATGCGTCGTGAACAACGACGTCTTTCCTTATCCCGTCGACAAATGTGTTAATAATTATCAATGATATCTGTTCAATGAAGACGTTTGGAATATAACATAGGCATGTGCCCAGTTTCTTCAAATTAAACTCTTCGTCAATGATACAAGAACACAGTCAAACGTTTTATCTTGGATATAACATAATTGTAAATCACTTTCGTATTTAAAATGTTAACAGAGCCTAGGGTAACAGAGAAGGCAGTGAGAACAATTTTGAACGAAGGGACATCCTCGTCTTTAATAGCACAACTAACGGTTCAAAGGCTTCATTGATAACAAATTGCTCAGGGTTATTGGTAACCCTATATTACCAAAGCTAAAATGTTTTCAGTTAGGATAACACAGGTTCCAGATGGGTTTTTTGTTAAGACGACTAAAGCGTAGTTGAAATTTACCGATATCTATAGCAGCTTGTTTATATTAGCTCCAGCAACAGGCGCTAAACTTATTTGGTGCCAACACAAACTTATTCCATCCACAAAGCACCGTAACAGCAGTCGAGAACTGATAGTGAGTGACCTTGGGATTAACCATTTGTTCATTGCAGAACTGAAATTTAAAAAAAATGTAAAACTGCAATGCCTACTGGACAACCTTGTTAATACCCTGTGAACTCTTTACATCTACGTACGTGGGTACATAACTTTCGTACAGTGGAAAAAATGATATAAATCGTGTATGTTGTCGAAGTTAAAACTAATAGTAATGTGACTGGACATATTCAAAAGGTTTAAGTGGATTGGGAACTTGGATTTTCGCTTTAGGTTACTATTAGGCGGTCTGTAACTGTTTGACAGAAGTAAGGGGAGATGTTAGAGTGCATTAGCTTTGATGCATGTAACGAGGAGCTAGAATTGGTTTTGTTGCCGAATGTCAATAAAACATGCATACAATCTAAGATTCACAATTTGTTATCCTTCATTTAGCGGATGGCCGATTGGTTAATTTGACCAGTATCAAAAATATTCAACAGGTATTTTTTTATAAGGATACGAAATCTCACAGGGAAACATCCCGGTCACTCGGAATAATTCGAATGCTTCGGCTCACATACTAACGACTCCATTTATTTAGCAGTATTCCTAGCAGATCCAAATGTACTATTCAACTGCTGAAGAAACATGAGCATTATATATCTTATGCAAGTACGATTGCACTTTCGAGGTATGAACTTAATGGAGCCTCTTGGACTAAACGTTTTGAGCACTCAAAGAATCAATTGGCCAACTTTCATGGTGATAAGACCCGGTGGAAAGATGTCTCATAATAGACCACGGTACACTCAATTGTTACTCAATCTACTAATAGCAGGATTTTAGCCAATGCAATTAGTCGCAAATAGCAAGTTGTGCAAACAATATCAGTCTGGAAATTGATACCAAAAATGAAATGATGTATTTTACTCCAAAAGCTATACTTATCTAGCCAATAATATTTTACAAATACCAGTAAATATGAAGTCTACCAAGGAAACAGACATTCTACAGATATTTCCACAGTGTTGCATAATGTCGAATGGACCAAACATATAGTTACATAAAACCGGTAAATTCGTCGAATGGCATTTTTGCCAAACTACACATTGTAACAACTAGTGGTCCCTGTCAGTTGACCATATACTAAAAGGCAACAGCTCACAAGAAAATAGCCCACGTGTATTGGAGATATCAGCATCAATTGACACAGATTTCCACAAATATCTTCCAGCCTCATAAATTATTGCTAGGATAATCGAACCATACAAACGTGGAATAAAATTGAATCAAACGAAGCCATAATAGCAGTGCTGGATGTCTTTGTTAGGAAGAACTGAGATCTGTTATTGTCAGAACTTTAAACTATCAAAAATGTACAGTTTCATATTTTTTTTACGCGTTCTATAGTCCGTAGTGGAGTTTTAGTTGGGCGAAACCCCTCGCACTAATTTACTAAAAACATTTTTGTCACTAAGAATTGTCATGTTATGTGAATTAAAATTCATTCTAAGAATGTTTAAGAATGCATCTACAGCACGCTTGAAAGTGATTTTACTCTGTAAAATTTGCTTTGGCCACATTTGAGTAGAAATTCTCATACGGATTTTGTCGAGACGATCGATGTGTGGTTTGTAATGACCTCTTCTAATTTTCTAACTGTATACAAGTTAGGCTTTTGTCTGATTCAATTTATATAATAACGTGTAGATTCTTGATGTGCAGTAGAACTATTTTCAATCAAATTTTATCAGGTTTTGCTTCAGATATACACGTTGGAAAATTTACATAAACATGTCTATTTTATATGTCTTCACCGACGTTATAGACTTGTACATTGTCTGGTTTAGGTTAGAAGCACCTATTTATTGGACTGATACATTGCTTTAATCTCCCCAGCGATTACTTTTCTACTACATTGACAAGATAATTTTTAATTCTATGTTGGTTTATAAAACAAAATTGTGTTTTGAAGTTATTTTATTATTAACTTTATTTTTTACTTTGAAATATGTTTTGTATGTTAGGATATGTGACCAAGTGTCATGTTGGCACGAACGTCAGTGTCAGATTTATGAAACTTGGCTTAACAGGGGCGCCTCGTTTGATTATAATTGTTAGTTCAATTTTCGCACGTTAATTAATCTCCAGAATTTTTCCGTCTACCTATATTTCGCGAGTGCTACATGTGAATTACATTGTATAGATGAAGACACGTTTGTGTATTGTCTTTCAGGTTGAATAAGTAAATTCAGCAAATTGTTTTAAAATATTTCAAGCATTCCTTACACATGAATAGCTTTTCAAATTGAAGCTTCCAGTTAGGTTTCCGTTGGCATTTCTATAACTTTTAAACTCTCTGTCAAGAGCGATTTCGTCATCTTCTACGCTTATTTCGCGGCTATGTTATATGAAATCAGATTCGATATCCGCCCAATCCACAAATTCTAATTTTTATTATTTTTTTTATTTTGTTTACGCTTCCTATGTGATCGGCTAATCATTTTTGTAAACATTATATTTGTAATACAAAAATTATATATACGTCGTAGCTGCCAAAAAAATGTTTAAGATTCCAGACGTTGCATCCCTAGCTCTGCGCATGCTCTCAACGCGTAATTGCTTTATACGCACGTCGGAGTAGTGATTATTCAAATATCAATACCTAGGCACGCATGGTTTGCGAAATAACACTGCGCAAATAGGCCGTTGCCGATCCTTTCTATATAAGTCCTTGCTAAAAGGCTACACCAGTTCTCGAGAAAATAGTTCACGTGTTTTAGCGATTACAGCACCACACTAACTGACAAAGATTTCCATAAATATATTTCAGCCTAGTCAATTATTGCTTTGACAATCGAACAATACAACCGTTGAATAAAATTGAATCAAACGAAGTCATAAAACAAGAGCAATGCTGGATGTCTTTGTTGGGAAGAACTGAGATAGTTTTTTTGTCGGAACCCATAACAACTGACACCGTGACCACATGGAATATTGCCGAAATTTCACTTACTGCCATAGGGCCTTCTGAAAAATATAAATCCGAAAAATAAGTCACACTCTTTTATATTAAAACTGTTTCTTAATCCACACTATACACATTTTTCAGTATCCCATATCTCTAACGTTTTTTGCGAAAGGCATTACGAAATGTTATATCTTATCATAATGTGTTGAAGAAACGTTATGTCGAAATTTTCATTTCAAAATACCCCTATTCAAAAAGGATATATAACAATAGTTATTGGTCGTGAATGGGGCTTATATGAATGCAGATCAACCTACATTGATAAAAGGGAATCTCCGT
>JAVFBZ010167681.1:0-37123 GCA_032466195.1 Katharina tunicata
GTGTCACTCAAGCTTCCAGCAAATTCAGTATGATTGCAACAATAACACAGTTTATGATTATTTCATAAGCATGTATTATGACAATACATTTACGAGATATCCTTATAACTCTATTATTAAGCATGCATTTGTTACTGAACCATACATTCACAAATCAGCAGATGTTAACTATGAGATTTGTTCGTCCATCTCACGCTTTAGAAGCGGTTATCATGGGTTAATTATTGAAACAGGTAGATAAAATAATATTCATAGAGACCAAAGCCTTTATAAAATTTTACTCTGGTAAAGTAGAAGATAAATATCAGTTTTGTCAGGCTATAACTTGTATACACATATTAGCAAAAAAAGTTTCAACTGGTCCCTTAATCACAACTGTTGTTATGGCTGCTTCTTAAATGCAAGTGTTTTAATGCTGGAAGTAGCGCCATACAGCAGTTGTTAAGGGAACATTTTCTATGTTAAATGGGTAATCGTCCTCTTACTAGCAACTGTTGTAATGTTAGAATTGGCCCCATACTAGCAACTCTTGCATTGTTGGAATTGGCCGCTTACTACCAACTGTTGCAATGTCGGAATTGGTTGTAATGCAGGGATTGGCCCCTAACTAGCAACTGGTGTGATGTTGAAATTGGTCCCTTACTACATGTAGCTGTTGTAATGCTGGAATAGAGATCAAGGCTTCGGGGTTTGATCCTCTCCATTAGCAGTTCTAGCACATACTCAATAGACCAACTGGAAATCCCCTCAAACCCAGAAGTTGTACCAGTGGACTCTCACTAGGTAACATGCTCCTCGCTTTGAAGGAGTCATGTCCTCGTGATTTACCGTAATGTCCTGTCCAATATCATCGCAAGGGCCACCCAGAAAACAACACCACACCCGTTCTTCCAAATGTGACTGCGTCGGCTTCGGGGTTGAAACATTAGCAGTCCAATCCATTTACAACATAACAACTAGAACATAATTTCCTTCTAGGCCGAAGATTATATGGGTGGACATTCATGCATAACATCTGCATCATAACATCTGCGTATTTGGACGGTAAGCACACTGTTTTAAAGACACAGCAATCAGTAATAGCAGAAGGCTTGTACAGACGGAGATATTGTGTCATTCAAAAAATGCTGGCTTCACGGACAAGTGTTTTTTTTTCTTCTCACAAACATTCAATATCAATACAACTATATTTAATGACAATAAAGAAATAAACGTACATTATATGTCACTTTTAGTACAGCTTCAGAAATCTTCTAAAAAAAGCAACGGTGAAATCTCGGGCGATATCAGAATAAAATGAAAGTGTTGAATAACTAGATGAAGGTCCGTGCATTTTTAATTTTCGTTTGATACAAAAGAGGGAGGAAAATGAAAGGCATGAATCAAACTTTCAAATTGATTTTCCGACTTGAGTTGGAAGAAAGGAAAATTTGTAATTGAACGGTTACTTTTTATTTTGAAACAATAATGCAAAAAGAATTTGAACCACAATGTCCTATTTATATATTTAAATGTAGGCTGTATGATAGTCCATAACATGTAATTGTTGTGTTAGTTGGGTTTATCGACAACACCAAACTGTTTAAGTAGCGTTCCATTTTAAGCAGTTATAACTAAAGAACAAATCACGCGTTCGTATGAAACTTCACTGTATGCTCTAGCCTTTATTCAAGGGACGTCCTTTGTCCAACCGTTGTCGGGCTTAACTAAAGAAAGGTTGATTGGAATGTACCAGCTTAAAGCACTCATTAATATAAGTTGATGGGCACTAGTATTTTGCGATCAAGGACTAGCGTATAAATTCACGCAAGGGTGTAAATGACGCAACAGAGAGTAATTATAATGTGGTTAAGTGCCCATTAAATGTGGCCCAAGTCCGGAGACTTTGTTTATCGCTGTAGCCGTCCAATGATATCGGCGTGTCGATTTATGCCGCTTACATCTGAAAAGTTTCATGATCGAAGCGTGGGCGGCTAATTTCGCTGTAAACTGGCACAGGCGCGGCTACGGAAAGCAAAACCCCAGAGCGGTGTAGCTGGGATCAAGAAATTGCCCGATTATTAGATGTCCTATAATTGACAGCACGATCCTGACGTACTTCATGGCACTTCAAGTTACATACGATATCTCTAAAAGATAAGCAATTCAACGACATGCCATTGTACCTAGGTAGATATAGCTTTAATCAAATAACAATGTATTATTTAACTTTGCTGGAATTGAATTGGCTTTCCCACAGACTTTAAGATGTACTGAGCAGAAAAGCACAGGATTAACATTCGGACACACAAAACACTACATCACACACAATCTCTTCAAAGTATAGTTTCAATTATTTTCGCTCCGCGAAACGCCTGTCTGTGTCAATGAAATTTGCCAAGAAAGTGTTGACTTTGTAAAAGAGGCAAGGGTTCTAGCAAACAAAGGCCCTGCTAAAGTATATAGATCTTTACCCGCCTTCGCTTCTCAGTAGATCAATTTACTTCTCATGTACTATGCATCTGCTGACTCTTAAATATTTTTAACCTACTGTTTAAGAGCAGCTAGCTGCCTCAAGTAACACCATGATGCCGTTATTAGAGACAACTAGCATTTGCCAACGTCCAATGGATCCTTAAAGATCATGAGCTCACAGATTGCAATTCGTTTCTTTAGCACAGGCTTGTCTTAACAAGAAAGTATAATGAGCACGATATAAGGACGTCCACGAACAAAGGAACCAAGTGTCGAGTTTTTTAGTTTTGTTTTTGTTTGCCGGATTTACCCCATGCATATTGACAAAGTGGAACAAAGCCAAATAAGAAAGGGCTCTATACTCACAAAGCAGGAATAGTTACAACAAATACTGAAATACGATAACATATATTGTAATGTTTCTATAGCGCTTGAGGCTTCTTGTTATGATTCTAGAACAAAGGGCATGGTTTGTTCCTTTAGTGGTAATCCACTTCTATTCCACTTGACATTAGTTATGAACATAGTCGAATTGGGATTAAACCCTTAGCGTATCGCATGGATTTAGTACAGGGCCGAAAGTCTTGCCTTATGAAAAGTCTACCAGGTATTGTGACACCTCAGGTATTGTGGTCAAACATTGGATAAATCATTTTGCTACATTCACGATGCCATCCAAATATAGGGACAACCCTTTTCAATAGTAGGTAAATGTAAAGCTGACCAGAGCTTTGGAATCAATTAACACCCACGCTGAGCAAATCTTTGAACTTTACAAGTGAACTGAAAATTGAATACTATGCAATCTTTTCAGTGAATAGGTTTGAGTGGAAGCGATACCATTTCTCGCGGATTTGAACATATGACACAAAATGTCATCCTACTTGCCATTTGCTGATTACCATCGTCTCTTTGTTTTCCTATTTTGAAACGGAGATACTGTACATTAGTTTTTATGAAAATTGCATTGAAGACGATTTTGTAAAATGAAACGCCGTTAACGCGCGCACCGAAATCTCGTTAAGTTCCATTTTTTTTTTCATTTCTGATGTATTGGTAAGCTTTCTTAGTTTTTATATGTCGTCTTTCATATGTTTATTTTTTCGGAATTTATAGGAATCAAGTCTAAAATAAGCAAGAAATCGACTCAGTGGAAAGAGATCCCATGCACTCAGTAACGATATTGCCTCGGCAAACTACGAATAACGTTTAGTATGGATATTCATAAGGTACACAGATTTGCTCGGTATTACAGTGCCACACAGACCAATACGCCACCTATGGAATCATTGGTATTCTGTTAATCACAGATCCATGCCAAATGTTAACGGTTTAATCCCTATTCGGCTCAGAACATAACCAATTATATTGACCCAAGGATGTACAATGCAACTACACTAAGACATTTCCCGTCTTTGTTCAAGCACAATAACACGTAACACCAACTACAAATAGAAACAATTGGATCTTTTTAACTCTTGAATCGCACGTGGTTTGATCCTAGATCTAGCGACAAAAAAGTCGCCGCTGTAATCATTATATCTTTCCATCCCTGTAATCATTAGATCCATCACTGTAATCATTAGATCCATCGCTGTGATCATTAGATCCATCGCTGTAATCATTAGGTCCATCGCTGTAATCGTTAGATACATCGCTGTAATCATTAAATCCGTCGCTGTAATCATTAGATACATTGCTGTTATCATTAGATCCATCTGTACCGAGGTCAGATAAAAGTCAACTGATGCCTCAGGCACAACACCATTTTGATTTGCCCAACGTACAAGACATTCCTATTCACAATATGCTGAATGTGAAACAACACATAAACATATTTCAGACTTTATATTTACTAATCTGTATTTATCCCTCATTTGTGGTATTTTTGTTATGCTCCCTCAGTATCACTGTGTTAAACGCAACGAACAACAAACCAATTGTTCCTCCTTTCCTCAATGTCTAAATAACGTGTTTGTATTATTTACTTGATAACACTAGCCAGTCGAAAGCGAAAACAATTGCTGCGTTGCAGTTCATTATTATTGTATAGGATGTGTGGTGGCTGCCAGATGATGGCTGTCTCTAAATTAAGACGTCATTGTGTATTTTGTGCCATTTTGTTGAAGCCTTAAATTTAAAGTTAAAAGAATGGTATTTTTAAACAGATCTTTACTCGTCACTGTTTCTAGTGAAGATGTAAATGGATCTACTGAAAAGTGAGAGGGAGTAAAATCGATATACTCCAGCAGAGCTTTGTTTGCTGGCACCCTTTTCTCTTTTACAAAGTCAACACTTTCTCTGCAGAATCCATTGAAAGGGGCTGGTGCTTCGGGAAGGAAAACTAATTGGAACTTGAAGTGTAGTGTTTTTTTTTATTTCTGAAGGTAAATCCTTTGCCTATCTGTTCAACGCATATTGTAGGCTTTGTGAAAACTGTTTCAAACCCGGCCAAACGATAGAATGGATTGCTCTTTGATTAAAGACATATCTGGGTACAATGACAGATCATCTGTTTCTATTCTTGAGGACCCTTAGGTACTTTTAGAGTCATTAAACCCGCCAGGATCATGCCCTTACTGGTTGGACAGCTAATAATCGGACAAACTCTTGATCCCTGTTGGACGGATCTCGGCATCGCTTTATCTGTGGCTGTGTCTGTACCAGTTTACAGCGACTAATATGTCCTCAAGAAGCGAAGTGCGTGCTACGATAAATTATCCTCCCACGCTTCGATCATGAAACCTCTCAACCGTACAAGGTATAAAACATTAGACGCGCCGATGTGTTTGAATGTCTAAACCGCGGAACAAGCCTCCCAGAATAGGGCTTATTTATATAAACCACGCTTCGTTACGTCATTGAATGAATTAGGATTGAGTCCTGGCCGCGAAACAGCCAGCATCAACTTATAATTATATTTGCATTTAGCTAGTAGATTCCAAAAAATCTATTTGCTTTTAATTAAGCCTGCCGACGATTGATCAAAAGCCATCCCTTGACTAAAATCTACAGAAATGTGATACTTGTACATTGTATTAACATGTAATCGGCTTTGTTTTGTAATAGCTGGTTAAAATGTCACGACCCCTGAACAGTACTCCGATCCGACGAAGTTTAGTTACCACAACAATAGCCCAATGTTGTCGATAAACCCAACTAACACAACCAATGACGTGTTATTACTGGGACAAACGACTCTCACACAGCCAACCTTAGTCCCAATATTGATATAAAAGAGCCGTCAATCAACTGACAGCATCGATTGGCATTTTGACTTCTGAACGGTTCCGCCGAAGTAAACAAGCGTGGATAAAATTTCGTTTAATTAAGAATGATCCCTCACATCAATGTCTACAGGTTCCACCCATATATTGTCTATTTCAAAATGAATTATCTCACTTAAGATAGTTTAATGTCAACTGATCCATATTTCAGGCTTCTAGTATGACAGAAGATCGCCACATTGCTCTAAATTATTTCCTCCACCTTCCGTAAGTGTTAACTTAGTACTACTTCATTGATAAGTATATATATTTTCTTTTTTTGTTAAAAGTATTAGTTTTTCGTCGAGATATATGACTAATCTGCTCTCTTCTGTTTGTTATGTAATCTCCGGCAGTTCATAGAGGCCATTCGTAATTCATTAGTGGACATTCATTATTCTCGCCTATATTTTATTCATCGTAAACTGAATCCGATGTATAATTGATATATATTTAATTAAGTACAATGAATTGGACATTGAGACACCACCTGACAACGTATTGTTCGAAGAGGAGGATTGATAAAGGTAGAAAATTGTTTACTTAGGAAAGGTCATCCAATATCTAATTGGAGGGAACTTTACGGTCAACTGGATATTAACACTCAATATCAACACAAGTAGACGCAATGGCAATAAAGAAATGATCTTACAGGATTTGTTAATGATATGGCCCAAGTACTATTCACCAGTGATTGGTTTCATCAATCAGTCCCTGATGTTGCGCATGGTTTCATCAATAGGTACCTAATGTTACGCATGGTTTAATCAATCGAGCCCTAATGTTACGCATCCTAGACGTTATACAAGCAAGTTTAAATAGAAAACTTTGTTCATGAAGCAGGTGTAAAATGAAAATGTGGTTACATGTTCATGTTTACCCTTTACCTGATAGTTTTTCTCAACAATTTAACCTGGGCGTTCCAATGCTAAAGCCTGTATCATAAAATATGAGCGATACAGGATGATCGTTATCGTAACGAAGTTGAGCCGAATGAAATTGTCATGATGTTGAGGATGCATTTGATATACTTTTTGTCTGGTCTGTCGTAATGCAAGATATAAGTTTACTAATTCAATACTAAATACTTAATCCGTCTGTTTTTAAATTATTAGCGCAAGCCAAAGCTTTCATGACTAGGCTTACAGTTCGTCATGTTATAATCCTGATTTGTAAAATCAGCTATATTATTTTAATATAGATTTATACAGGGGATACAACAAAAAAAGCTCATACAGGAATGTAAAAACCACGAGATGTATACATTAAATTTCGCGCTTACACATTAAGTGGCCGCTAATAACTTCCATATATAACCCACTGGAACGAACTATATATATATTCCTTGTAAGTCTCGTTGTGGTCTACTTGACTTCCGGGCACATTTTGAATAATGGTATTTTAGATTAGATTATTATTTATTCCCCATAAATACATGTATAAAAGAGTTTTAATATAACTGTGCCCATACATTATTTATAAGGAGAGCAACATTCACACGGACAAGCACCACAGTACTCACCAAAATGACAACGTACCGCGTTACGGAGTCCAGTGCCGGATTCAGTCAACAGACTTGGAAACGACCTCAGAATTACTGTTGGCTATTCGGCGCCTGGCTCCGATAGTCTTATGTTGATAGTCCCACAAGGGTCTCAGTCTACAATATTTTCTGAACTTGAACTTTTTTCAATGCCAGAGAGATCTAATTATGTTTCTATACATGTTTCTATGTTATCTATACATGCTGTCATACTTAGCACCAGAGGAACATTGTCTTTCGAACTGAGTTAACACTTAAGTGACTTCACATTTGTTCTTTATGTTTGAGTCGCGGTCTTCTGTTAAATCGCCGTCATATAAGTGAAATAACCTTGAGCACGACGTTAAACACCAATCAATCAACCAACCAAACTAAAGAGGGCTGTCATATTCCCCGAGTATCTAGCCTTTTTCACACTAGGTTTGTTAAATATAAGTATATTAGCTATAAGATATTCCGTCATTCTTAAATATCAGTGTTAAAGTAGTAAATCTAGTTGATAATGACCTATTTTCAAGCCATTTCATAAATACAATGCAACTTGTCTAAACCGACACCTGAGTTAACTGATTTATCGTCTGAACTGGCATGGTGTTCTATTTTTTTATCGGTCAAAGAAACTTCTGTAAAACTGACATCTTGTGTAAACCGACCGTTTTTTCGTGGTCTTGTGACACGCTTAACATTGTTCGCTTAACATTGTTATTTGATGCTTAATTATTGAGCCGAATTTATACCTCGGAAGTGATAAGACATGCGCGACTGGACGAGTTCAACATCCAGACGAATCAGTTAGTGCAGATAGGGCAACTATGAATCATGACCACCACTCACGTAATGAGAAAGAAAGGCTCACATACGATCACGCTCTCCGCCTAGCTCATCTTGGTGACAGCCTCGACCTCTGCGGAAGTCAGTGTGTTGTACAGCACAACCCCATCTATAACTTAGTTACACCTTTAGTCAATATCGGCGAGGATTTCTTCTAGAAAAAGTAGCATTTCCTTGAGCTATTATTATTGCAGTTACAGGTGTTTGTCAAAGATACAGGTTCTGACATTTAACTACAGTGTCTTTTTGTCACAGTAAAGTAACTGAGTGAAAACGAAATGTCGACGGTTATATTACAATGGAGTTTGATGAGAAAGGTTTGTACATTTACGTAGGCAAACCTTCTTAGGGTCGTATTAGACCGCAGGATGTTAAACCTATACAATACAACAGAGGAAAGGTCACCCTTCAAAAAGACAATGTTCCTCGCTGACAAGGATACAATTTATACGCCACTATAACAATTTACAGCTATTGTATTATACGCACAAATAACACCAACCGTTAATTACCAAATAAATATATGTTGAATAAATTTAGATACCGCAAAGTTCCATTCCAAGCAAACCAGTCTTTTTCTCAAATACCTCTTAGACATATATCTTTATATATAAACGCTTGGAAAGAGAAGCTTATTGGATCAATACACTTCAAACGTAACACCCATTAGGGTTCAACTGCTTAGGGCGGAGGTCTATATGGCTGGGATACCGTTAATTGGTATGTTAAACAATGTGGGCGAAATTACACTCCGTTGAGGTGTATTATTTGCCAAAATTACAGAGCGAGATTAAAATCTCTACCTAAACAAACTTGACTAAAGCGGTGTGACAAAAAGTCCTTCGCCCAGTCCAACATTTTCACTCCTATACCAATAATTTTCATATTTAAAAGACCACCGCGCGACAGCATATCATATGCCTTTTCAATGTCAAGATATGCCGTTAGATTTCACTACATTTTCGTTGATGTCTCCAAACTTACTACATGGTCAGTTATACTTCTCGCCTTTCTGAATCCACACTGGACGGATAAACATATTCATTTGTGTTAAAACAAAACAGTCAGGCCATGAATTCACCATGTTTTCCATAACGAGTTATCTTATACAGCCTATAGGATGTGGGGAGTGATGGGTACTTACCTGGCTTTGCTACAGGAATACCAATACCTTTCTTCCATTAAACTGGGATTTCGATCAAAGCCTATACAGTATTAAAAAATAAAACAAAACATTTAAACATTTTTCTTGCAAAGTTTTAAGCAACGAAAAAGACACTCCACCATCCCCAGGGAAGGATTTTTTACATTTACTCTGAACCTGCTTGAGCTCCAACATTGTGAAATTGTCATTGATTGGCATTTCATCAGTCAAACAAAATTTGTCAAACTGGTTCATTCTTTCTACCTTTATTTTATATGGAATAAATTCAGGATCATAGATACTAGAACTAGAATTTAATGAAGAACTGTCTGCTAAAGCATTGCATTCATCTGTATTTGTTACATGTAGGACTCCATTGGAAACAATCCTTTATAGTACACAGATTGACTTTTTCTTCCCATTAATAGCTCTAACATGCTGCCATGCTGTTTTAAGAGGTGTATTGTGGTTTATATTTGAACAGTAGGCCTACTCGTGTCAGTAATCTCTCTCTGGCTTTTTACTTACTATTTGTGCATATGCCTTGGCTTTTTTTTAATATACAATTACATCCGTAAATAACCTAGAATGTTGTGCTTTATTTTTTAGCTTTTTCCCTTAGCTTAATAGCTTTTGTGCACTCATTTGTCCACCAGGGGACAGGTGCCTTGCGAGTTGGGGATTGACATTAATGTATAGCATTAATAATTTTGGAATAACACAGATTAACGTCATGTCGTTGTATACCATAACAGAACTTCTCTTCACAAAATTGGTATACTTACTGCTTGTCCTTTGCTGTGTACAGACGTTATACGAATGACCTACTGGTGTCGCCTGGACAACCTCACGTCATTTGTATATGTTGCAGCGCCCATATCGAAAGGTTTGAGTTTTGTCAATGGACCTAACACATTTATGACACGAAACCGTAAACGACAAAGCACTTAACCTGGTCAACATGTTAACATGAGACCAATGTTAATTTAAAATAATACCTTACAAAATCAAACAATATCACAATTTTGTTTACCATTCTCCAAGCCATTCTATAAAAAGTTGTAAATAAAATTCTACTTCGCATAGCCATATGTGGAAGAAATACAATCTCCGACAATAATAAAATATTTTAATAACAAAATGATACTTTCTTATTAATACACATTCGCGGGGCTACATTCTTACCAATATACCTACCTTCTAATCGTTATGAAAAGCTTTTGCCACCACAGTTCATAATTTGCCATAACAGGTAAATGTTTTGTAATCCATAGATTGTCGCAGGCAAAACTCTAGCAATCAGTCTGATTTTATTTATAACAGTTTTCAATGTTTCTGCCTTGGGCGAAATTTGTCTAAGGGCTATTGCTGATTCAAAATAACATAGTGGCGACGATATGTTAATCCATCGGTGACATTTGACCTTAATAATAGACCTCCAACGAATCTAAAAACTGGAAATAAAATGGAAAAGACGATTATAGAAATCCTTGACCATATATGCCTCTAAACATTTGATAGGGATATTGACGTTCAACTGAAACAAATGCCAACTGTTTGTATCATAAACAATTACAGCATGCTCTGACAGGCGATAAGTAAGTATAAGAAAAGAAGAATACGCTTAAGAAAAATGCTTTTTAGTTATTTGTGGTGAAATCTTCCAGTTGTCTAGTCCTTCAACATCTATTCAAATTACTGGTGCGAGAATAGTGAAAACTCAAATCACGCGCATGGTATCCCTATCATCACGCGCAAAATGGGATTTGTGAAACATGTAACAATGGAGATTTTGTAAGAACAGTCCAGTTTGATTTTAACTTCTCGCGAGAATTTAACAAAAAACGTAACTTCGTTGCTATGATTTCACTTGCTGTAATCGTTTTTTTTTTATGTGCCATAACATTTCTAGGGCACTGTAAAACCGGACAAACAGCTGATCTTCTATGAAGATAAACGCCTTCGGCCTTGATGACATTGGAAAACATCTGAACAAAGGGAGGTAACTCCATTTAACTCAAATGCCACAATTTGATTGGCTGAAACCTTTCGACTCATCGAAAGAAATACAGCACGTCCTATTTCAATCAACTCGCTTTCGACTAGTTGAAAACAACTAAAGTCGCATCGATTTGCTCTGTTCACACGCTTCGCCTAAGTCGAATTCGACGAGTCGCACCGTGTGACCGCTGCTTTAGGCCTACTAACATCAACTAATATGTAACAATTTTAAACGGCTTTTCAACGAATATTGGACAATTTTTGAATTCACCTAGTCAGCTAAACTCCAAGTTGCCGATTATCCAATAAAAATTCTGTGAATTATTTTGGTGTGGACGCGTCCTTTTCTAATCGAAAGATCCTGTGAGGTTTTATCAGCCACCTCGGCGTGAACGCCACATGAATAAAATATGAGGGTATATGTGGATTGAAATATTTAATAGCACATCAATGTCTGTAACAAAAGGATGGTAAATAAAGATGGAAAACGGCTTATTCTGTCCACTTTTAATTACCTGTAGGAAAAGAATAATAAAGAATTCCCCCTGAGGTAGTCCAGCCCTTCCCAAGGTATCGAAATGAAGACGTCCATACTTTGACAGGTGCTTTTCATATAGTAAACGGTGCGTATCGTGTTTTGCTGTGAGACCTTGTTGAAGACAACTCAATTTGTGTGGAACTTAGTAAGACGGCCCTGAAGCAGTGGACGTATGGTCCCCAATGATTCCCTGAGTGTATAGTTCATAAGAGGCTTCCTAAACCAATTTCATCTCCTAGTTCTCGTTTGTCTGCGGGCAGAAGTGAGCTCGTTGACGCTTGACCTGTTTAGGGGCTGTAATAGCCCCTCTAAAACCCACCTAATCTTTTACAGGGTACTAAAAGATTGGCGTTTTCTCCTCGCTTGTCTTCACCTTTGCTTATCAGTTAAGAGCAGATAAATATTCGAGAAAATATAGTGAACATTTATTGTTTGGCCAATTCTGGTGTCAGAAAATTAACGGGGATCTTTCGAAACAGCTTTATCAAATGAAATTGCGATGATTTGCAGTAGACATTTTCAATTATTACACGGATATTTGTATGTTTATTACTTGGAATGTCAATTGTTTTAAGCTATTCCTTATGTGAAACGATGCGTTTTGTAATTGTTTGGTTAGGAAATGAAATCAATTGTACTATCCATTAAATACCAATCCGCAATATTTTTGTACACATGGGTTAATAGTTCGTCTGTTTGCTTATTGGTTGAAAAATATCTTTTACGAGCATTATTATTTAGTTCCCTCTAGTTTTCAAGTGAAAGTAATAAAAATCTGCCAACCAATGTTATAGAATTTTATATTTATATAGAACGTTCAATCCAGTGTT
This sequence comes from Katharina tunicata, assembly GCA_032466195.1. Classification (NCBI taxonomy): domain Eukaryota; kingdom Metazoa; phylum Mollusca; class Polyplacophora; order Chitonida; family Mopaliidae; genus Katharina; species Katharina tunicata. The sequence goes on from JAVFBZ010167681.1 coordinate 12,608, forward strand.
CTCATTTTCATACGTTTCTAATAATATTAGGCGCTTTTAGAATCGTCATATCCAATTTTTACGTCACTACTTCAAATAAATACGATTTTGCGGACCTCATAACAGATACTCTTTTGGAACAGGTATCAAATTTGGGCAAAATATACCAATAATGCTAAATTACTTCAAAACATTCAATTTTAAACTTGTTTAATTCGAAATTGTACTGCCTCAGATTTTATCTAGATGACATTTATGTGTTGTAAATTAAACAAAATAAGCGTACTTAAAAAAAACATAATTAAAATTTCCTTTGGCAATTCTTTATTATATATTTATTAGTACGACAAACTCTCCGAGGCAATTGTGACCTTTATTAAATTGATGTCTGTGAACAAATAATGACATGGGTTAATAGTTCGTCTGTTTGCTTATTGGTTGAAAAATATCTTTTACGAGCATTATTATTTAGTTCCCTCTAGTTTTCAAGTGAAAGTAATAAAAATCTGCCAACCAATGTTATAGAATTTTATATTTATATAGAACGTTCAATCCAGTGTTCTCATTTTCATACGTTTCTAATAATATTAGGCGCTTTTAGAATCGTCATATCCAATTTTTACGTCACTACTTCAAATAAATACGATTTTGCGGACCTCATAACAGATACTCTTTTGGAACAGGTATCAAATTTGGGCAAAATATACCAATAATGCTAAATTACTTCAAAACATTCAATTTTAAACTTGTTTAATTCGAAATTGTACTGCCTCAGATTTTATCTAGATGACATTTATGTGTTGTAAATTAAACAAAATAAGCGTACTTAAAAAAAACATAATTAAAATTTCCTTTGGCAATTCTTTATTATATATTTATTAGTACGACAAAGCTCTCCGAGGCAATTGTGACCTTTATTAAATTGATGTCTGTGAACAAATAATGACGATACAATGAACGTGCTACTTTGTGTTTTTTGACGCTCAATTGGTCTTTATTAGATATCCAGAGTTGGATTCTTTTAATGGTTAGGTGATCACATCTGTGCACCTGATCCCGTCCATTGTCTTGCTTAGATAACCATGACAAATATACAGGGAGAAATGCACAGAATTCGTATATATGTGAGGTTTAAGCACGATTTCTACAAGACAACGGTATTACAAAGTCGTCATATAATCTATATGTAATGTCCTCGAACGCCTGCTTGTTGCAAAGTTTACACCCAACCTTCTCATTGTATTAGTAAATATCGTACAAAATAACAAAAAGGAAGTTTTCAGGTGATCACGGACTAGATTTTACGAGGTTTCTTCTTTGTATTTCACCATATGCCTTCAACGCAAGTTTTTCAAATAAGTAAAATGTCAAATAGTAACTTAGAAGTTGACGTATTGATAAACATCAATCACACAAACCAACAGCAAAATATCTGTTTGTAATTGACTCGAGTGGTATTCACCGAACTACATATGTTCCTTTTATAGAACCTCAACCCGTGTCACACAATCGGCTGTTCTCATAATGATGTGGACATGTAGGCCATTGTTTAACCACGTAAGTCGCCCATTATACCTATCTTACAAATTTTTATGTTTAGAATTTGATTGTGCATAATAGCTTTAACTTAACTTGGTCAGTTACAACAATGAATTGGGAAAATCGTTCTTATATTTCTGTTATAACCATTACGGTTTTTACTTCTGATTTGTATGACTGTAGACACTATAATTAATTAAAAAAAATGTACAGATATTTTCAGTTGCGGACTGTGTCTAAAAATATTGTTGTTTCACACAATAATTTTTTTAACACAAAACGACTGATTGGACTATGTTTTCATCGTGGTTCAGGGAAGTTTGTTTGATATAGGAAATTATGAAAATTTGATCATTTAATGGCTGGAATTAAATGGTCACGTTTATCGTTGATTTGCTTTAGTTAGTTTAAGACCCGCTCATATAAATTCATCTGTGCCTCCAAAAGAAATTGAGAAGTTGGTAGAAACATTTGCCTTCGCTCAACAACGTTTCTTCTATCAACCAGTTAAATCAAGGAGATATTATTGACATTAGAGAATTCACATAGTATAAAAAAACATTGAAGACAAATTCCGCTTCATTTTCACTGGTGACAGAAATCCGCTACAATAGTATGAAGCTAAATTGGCTTTAGACATATTAGTGACATTTTTCTTTTAAATATGTTGTGTGTACATTTAGTATAAGATAAGGAAGGTGTTCTATGAATTATCCGAACGAAAGAAGGTCGAAGGGTTTATATGTTATCACCCTCATAAAATTTGGTCTAACTACACATTCAAAATGAAGTCCGACTTACGCAAAAAAAACGCAAGGTCTGGAGCCCACTTGCCATCGGGTAAGCTGGCACCCTGTCCAGTCCGCCACAAGATATTTTAGTGAAACTCAACAGTTGGAAAAATCTATCATGCTGTAGGCGCAAGCACTTCTCAACTTGCACAAATACGGTTACTGATTGTTGTCCTATTTCCCTTATCAACGACGACATTCAACTTCAGCTGCTGGTGAAATAGAATCGTCTTTTCACATCACATGGATCCAAGTTCCGTGGAAAATTATAAAACGGGTAACATGGCGCAATTGCCTCTAATGTCAAAACGCTGACGTTGCCTCACGTTCTTGTCATATTTCATGTAAAATCTGTTTCAACTAATGAGTCGCTACAGCTTATCCCTATTATTTTCCCTATTAAATGTTGCAACATGCAAATTCCTTATAGTGAGCTTCCCAGTGATTGTAACTTTAGCGTCGTACTGAACACACTAGTTGATTCAATAACAGTGCAACATAGGCAAAAAGCGATAAATAAACTCCGAAACGGTCTATGGCTGTTGGTCTCAATATTTTCCACTTGATTTATCATCTTCTGAAATATTATGAAGATGACTAAAAAGACTTTAATAAACAGCTATTGATGTTTACGGAGCTTCTTAACCACTTCACACCGACCGTTTTAATCCTTACTTTAACATTAGATGATGTACTGCGAGCAAGTCGTGTCCTCCTCTTTCAATTAACAGAAACAGAAACAAAACTGCCGTTTTATAATAATTTAATTTAATTTAATTTAAAACAACAGTCAAAGTAGGCGAACAGATTAACATGAATGTGAAATTAGGGTACGGAAATCTATCAATAACACCAATCAGTATTTCGTAATTATTCCAATTAACATCCTCTAAAAACAAAGAAAGCAATGAACAGCAATAATACTAATATTATGTTATACATGTGGTTGTTGCACTTGCCATTTATCAGAGCTCAAGGCATCTTGATTTGATAAAGCTACTCTTATTATTATGCATGCACTGGAAATTGAAATTTCTTTAGGAACAATTTTAGAAGATTTTACAAATATACATTATTTTAAGAGATTATAAATTGAAGATACCAAAAATGGGAAAATATAAAATAACAAATAAGTTCATGTAACTCAATTTAAATAAATAAATTGTTTTTTTAAACATACAGACGTTTTATTTAAAAGTATGAAACAAATGTAAACTAAAAACTGAAACTTAACACTTTACTAAACTTTAAACAAAATAATAACGGAGATATTTAGAAATTATTTGTTGTTTATTTGTTCATCGCAACAAGACAATAAAACAAAGATGCAAAAGAACTGAAAAATAAATTCGTCAACTATTCACATTGTAACGCAGAATTTAAGGATTTCTAGCGATTTGCTGTTGTCAAAGTAAGAACAAAAAATTAAAATTCGAACAATATACGTTTGAGGATTTAACCTGCCGAAATACAGTCTGTCTACCACATCCTTTAAGAGACCGTTATGTCTGTGTGTGCTGTCTTAATTGTTATTATGTACTAGCAAATATAACCAATCTAACAATCTCAGCAGTTCAACATGTCACACTCGTATTCGTTTGGGTTCGTATTCACACCGAAGTCTTGTCTTTTAAACAGCTACTGCTTTAAATATTATGTACCTGAATATCTTTACCTGTTAATTCCTGCATCAGTTACGTTCACTTTTATCGAATATATTTGCCCATTTAATCATAACTTATATTTAAACTTCTGTCGGAATAAGATACTGAACCAAGTGAGGTCAAACTAGCGCAACCATGCCAATCTGTCAAACAATAACAGTGTGTGGAAGGTTAGTCTATAACAGAACAAATACGTATCAATTGTTGTTCTTTTGCTTTTCTTAACATTACATGCTTATATATCTAATCATCGTTCCTTGTAGGTAAAATCCTCGAAGCATCATTCGATACACCTGGTTAATATCCATCTTTGAAGCAATGGCGGCACATTTACCTCAAAGCAAGCAAACATAAATCAAATCTTAAGTACACGTGTGATTACAGAATCCATATCACCTTACATCTACAGTGTGCAGCTCACCACAATCAACTGGAAGTATTTTTCCTATTTGTTTCTTCGTGGCTAAAGTAGAATAAACGTCTTCTACCACGAATCGTTTATTCTATAATTCACATATCAGATCTTTATAGAATGCACTGTAGGTTACAACTGAATAAATACTTATGGTTTAATAGTAATTTTATAACAGTTTCAATAATTCCATGAAGTAACATTTCGCCAATCAGACGATATTAATTTCGCTTATGCTGACATTTAGAACAACCAGATTGGACGAAATTGCGACAGACCGCGCTTAACTGAGTTAATTTAGGAAAACACCAGTGTAAATCAACTCTTAATAGCCTCAATGAGACTGTTGCAATGCCGCTTTATGTTACAACGCACCTACCCTCCTTTGACCAAATCTTTTACCAAACCATTCACAAAACTCTTCGGAGACCGGCGTTGTTTTGTGACACATGCACAGCCCGATTTAACCCGAATGTAGTCCAAACGATAAGGTTCATCTATTTTATAGTCCTTAACAATGGCGTACATGTAGGTGTGTTGCTGGACGCATTTAGAAGATACATCACTTGGGTTGAGGAAACGGCACGGTTTGTTTGCCACACCGGCCAGGCAGCGTGTCTGGTAAAACCTTTGCTGCGTCTTATGGTCCCTGTAAAGCTCCAGTAGTTTTCGGTCCCTGGAAACACCTCCTCGAAGTGAAACACTTTCCGTCACTGACGGACAACACTCGTCCGTGAAGCCGGGCTTTTTGCGAATCACAGAATAACCTCTTTTGTCGACGGTATCGTCGAGAATAGTTTGCCTAAAAGTAGACAATAGTTAAATTGGTCAGTTTATAAAGAATAACATTGTAAATCAATACGATAAAAACTATAAGATATAAGATAAGATATCAATTATCAGTTCTGAGATTAAGCCTAAATCTAACCAAAATCTATAAATGTATAAATATTTAAATACATGAGCTCTAAAACTTTCGGGGAATCCAATGAGCCTAATTCATAAGTCTTGTTTTTCCTTTTCGTTATTACAACAACTGCATGAGTAGACAAGAGATCTAGTGCATGAGCACTTAAATTCAGTATCTCTTCAACAACAGCAAGTTTCCGCAACGTAAGTATGTCGTGCGATGTTTTTTGTTGTGCATTTCATTGCAAGGAATAATAAGGCGGAAACAAATTAAGATTTGGAGAAAATGTTATCTTGTTTGATCCCTAAGAACAGCGGTTGGGAAAAATTAGCAGATGGAAGGATGGGTGATTAGCTGACTCCACCGTGCTGTTGACCTTTAATGCACGCGATTTATGGACGAAGGCGTCCACTTTCAAGTTAATCGTGGACTACTGTATAAGATAAACATTGGGATTTTTTGTCCGAAAGTAAATGAGCTATGGCAAAATTGACGTTGTTTGCCGACGAAAGCGCAAATATATTGAGAAGATCGGAAGCGATGAGTATGTATATTAAGCCAAACGCTCGTTAGGTAGAGCCCTTATCGAGAATTTGCGTGATTCGGCGTGATCTTGCGGGGGTGGCTGGTAACTATTTATAGTTATCCGGTGAAAACTAGGGCCCCCTTTCCTAAGTCAAACAACCTTAATCTTTTCAACGGTTAGTGTTAACAGTGTCCTTCTGCCGGAGTAAGATTCTATATTTTTTCGTTTTTAAACAAAGGACAAAATATTAACTCATTAGAATGACAAAATTAATAAAACAATGGACAGACTTTTTCTTTTCAATGGGAATAAAAACAAGAGGTCTTTTTAAAGTTAAATCTAGTTACAAAATATATAGTTGCTGTCAAAGCAGGCCAATAGTCTTTCGCTTTGCTTGGTTTATTAGCCAGCTACACCGTAAAGTACGACACACTTGTTTGCATTTTCAATAAGCATTAGTTTACAAACATGCATAGAACCAGCTGTCAGCAGAAGCCAAATGTAGTCAATTACAAATCGCGAAAGGAGACAGCAAATATTATTACATCTGGAAAGGAGACACAAAACAGTATTTCGTTATGCAATGGATGCATTGAAGGAGTCGAAAACTGTTAAAGAAGAGAAAATTCCTTAAACGATTGTTACGCCTAACCACGCGTATAAATTGATCTATTGAGACGCGAGGGCGGGTAGAGATCTATATACTTTAGCAGAGCTTTGTTGGCTAACATCCTTGCCTCTTTTGCAAAGTCAACACTCTACTGGTAGGATCTATTGACAAGAGCAGACGTGTCGAAGAGGGAAATAATTAGAACACCTGTATGATTGAGGGAGATTGTGTGGTTTGGTGTACTGATTTTTGTGTAAAAAATTTGTGATAAATCCTGTAGATAACAGAAGATAAAGACTGTTGAGCACATCTTGCGGGATGTGTGAAAAGCGTTTCAACACGTCCGAATTATACAATTGAATGTTATTTATTACAACCATATCTATATGGGCATAATTGCAGGTCGTCTTACTGTTCCTTCTGTTAAGGACCCTTAGGTAACTCTAGTGGTAATAAATCCACCAGGATCGTCCCGTCTCTGGTTGCACAGCTAATAATCGGATAAACTCTTGATCCCAGTTGGACGGTTCTCGGCAATAGCTTTTTTCTGTAGCCGCGGCTGCAAAGTTTACAGCGAGGTGCGTGATACGATAAATTACCCCGCCCACGCTTCGATTATGAACGCATTCAACCGTAGCCAGCATAAAGCGGTAGACACGGCGATATCCTTGGACGGTTACACAGCGAAACAAGTTCTCCGGAATTGGGCCGCTTTTTATAACCACTCTCCATTGCGTCATTAACTAGAAACACTAGTTTCTGGACGCGAAATAGAGCAAATCAATTTGTATTTATAAGTTCGTTTAGTTAGTAGAATACAAGGAATATATTTGCGTTTAATTAAACCTGTCAACGATTGGACGAAAACCTCCGTTTATCAAATGGTACAGCCATAGCATTGCTTCTATTAACGTTTAATTGGTTCTTTGAGTTATAACCGGTTAAAATGGGACAACGTTTTAACAGTATTTCGATCTGACAAGGTTTAGTTATTACAACAAAAGCCCAATGTTGTGGACTAACCCCATTATCAAATAACAGTGACGTATTTTTTTATGGTACAGATGTATTTCGTGTGGCCTGCCCTTGTCCCAATAGTTATAAGAAATTGACAGCATTGGCTGTCATTTAACAGATAAGACATTTTAGCAGTTAAGGCTAGGTTTTCAGGCATAAACAGAATGATTTGATTAAGAATGATCCCTCACATCGACATCTTCAATAATGCAATGTTTACTGTTAAATTGTATCTTCTTTAACAGGCATATAGAAATCGAGCCACTGAGAATAACATAAGATATTATGGATTAACATTTACGTTGAGTATGGGTCAACATGGCGATACCCTTGGACGGTTACACAGCGAAACAAGTCCCTCGGAATCTTTATAACCTTTCTCCATTGCGTCATTAACTAGAAACACTAGTTTCTGGTTGAAACTGCATAAAGCGCTGAAAATATGTCAGAAGTTGTTAAGCGCCGAAAATATACCAGAAGTTGTTAGCGTCGAAAATATACAAGAAGTTGTTAAGCGCCGAAAATATACGAGAATTTGTTAATCCATAATATCTTATGTTATTCTCTGTTAAATTGTAATTTGTTAAATTGAATTTGTAATTGACAAGATCTGCACTATCCATATTTAACACATTTCGTGATTTATCTCGGTTTTAATCGGAAACACCAGCACATACTTAAAAAATTCAAAGTAATCTTAACCGACAATTGCCAAAGAGGCACCAAAAGTGTAAATCAGGTGTAAAAAACCGTTAAACGAATATGAAAAATATCTGCAACATGTGGTTAATATTTAACGGGATTCAGATTTATTACCAAGGTGAGCATCGAAATTTGGATATATTTATAGAACACCCCAGCGATCAGCATATATTTGGCCTAATTAAATCATTATAATTTACCGTCAAATAAGCAAGTCAGATCAGACCGTTTTATTCACATGGCGTAGATCGACCTATCGTCTGAAAGTAGTTCTTAATCCCAATAACAGATTTCCCAAAGCGGTAAAGAAACTCCCAAGAAGTCCATAGTTTGTCTCAATACTTTGATTTTATTTATGTCATCCTTAGGAGAAATATTGAGACAAACTATGAACCTATTCGGAGTTTCTTTACTGCTTTATTATGTTAAGCTGTTCGGTGGATCAACCAGATTCCTCAAAAGTGCACAAAGGGCGAAGATAGGTAGAAAACGATGCTTGTATAAATTAATAGGTTGCAATTAACCATAGTGACGCAGCTGGGACACTGGACAGTGAATACACTAAAAGTTCGAAGCATTACTGCTCGCTCAGTTCTCAAATAAGATCCTTTTTCGTTTTAAATCACATATTTTAAATTACAATATAACATATTTTCGGACTGTTAAGCGACTAGAAGTTCCTTAATTACGTAGGAATTTTGTGGTCTAAATGTGGGTATGAAGATAATTATTTATTTTCTTCAAGCCATAGGACAGAAATCATAAACTGACCTTTGACGTATCAGTATAAAACAGAGCATTCACGTTGAAGTTCTTGGTAGCACGTAGGTGGACGAACCATCCAGACGAACCAGTTATTCTAGACAAAGAGATTATTCCCCAGTGATTAACAGCACCCACGTTATGGGCCAGATACAATCAAACTCTCCATTTAGCCCATCTTGGCGACACAGCCCTGGCCACTGCGGGGGTCAGTGTGTATAACAGTACAAACTCATCTATAACTTAGTCACACCTAAGGTCAATATCGGCGAGGATTTGTTCTGGAAAAGGTGACATTTCCCTAAGCAATTATAGCAGTAGTGGAGTTTATCACATTACCAGGTTATTGTACATAACTATTGTGTCCTTGGTCATGGCGAAGTAACCGAAAGCGAAATGTTGACGGCTTTCTTACAAGGGGTTTTCATGACAAACGCTTGTATAATTGATAGGGTTAGCCAAACTTAAATCGCCATTGACAGCAGGATGTCAACCCATTACGATACACCCTTCCTCTTGCAACAATTATTATGTTGGCTTGTTGGATAAATTTAGAAACGTTAAACCTAAATTGTGCGCAAATTAGTCTTTTAACTCTTTATACCTTTCACAGAATGTTGAATGTCATTGTGGATGATGTCGTTATAAAGAATGCTCTTAAAGTCGTTAATAACTTTCTGTTAGTGTCTGGGCTAGGAAAACGTCAGTTAATGTCATTGTGGGTGATGTCGTATTAAAGAATGTGTTTAAAGTCATTAATAACTGCGTCTACCTGCGTTATGAAATATTTGTTGTGTAGTTTAGAAAGTGACCGTTAACAGTATTTTTTGTTTGGGGATATCAGTATCAGAGTGTGTTATCCCCAAAAAATGAAAATACCGTTCCTGCATAATGTTGACTGCAACGCTTACCAAAGACATAAATACAAGACCAACGATCGCTACGAACAGTTACGTTACTGACAATTATAAAATCATCCATCGGTTGACAGACACAAGCAGGACATATTTTCCCTGCGAACAATAACGTCACTTCCGGTTTAAAAAAATAAATAATTAACGGCCATGCTTTCTCGGTTTAAAATATGACATGGTCTATTGTCTTTTCAAATATACTTGGAAAATAATAAGTATTTTGTTGAATATCGATGGTCTTGCCCTCTAAGCTTTACGTTTGCTATCAAACGTCAACCGAGCCATTTAGTATTAGATAATGTAAAGTCACAGTATGTTGTATTTATAATTGTTTATGCTCTATCATAGCAGCTGGCAAGCCTTTAGCGAATCCAGAATAAATCTGCTGCCAAAGTAAAATCATAAACGCATTTCATGGACATATGGCGAAGAAATGGCAACAAGCGAACAGTAAGTGGCTTGTAAGACAAACAGGTGTTTTTTATGTAGTTCTCGCATATCAATAATAAGCAATTTTGTGCTATTTTCTCTCTTACTGAAGAATTGTCCTGAGGGTAAATTTTATAAAACCAAGCTTTTCGTATGACATTAATCTAGCTGGGTGCAATTCTTGTCTAGGCGTGGGAGAAAGCTCCTGGCAAGGATTGTAATCTACGAACCTGACTTCTAAACATCTGGCCAGAATAACTACGGTATGGATAGTAAGTGTCATAACAAATTAAACAGTTCCTTGCATTATTTCAGCAAGACTCGCTATAAATGTGGCATATCGACAAATGTATTTTCAAGCAAAAGTCTATCGAATGGTATATCTGGCGCGCTGAAAATTCCATGCCAGTTAATTCCATTCATGTTAATAAGGCGTTTCAAATAGCTAGACAAGAGTAGATTCGCACATATTGATACCAGCGAGAATTTTTGTCTTCGAAGAATAGAACAGCTACTCCAAACGATTGTGTTGGAATATACGAGGAAGCAAATACATGTGTTCCCGCAATAAAGGCTGTTAGGGATTTAAGCTTATTTTTGTCGACCACCGATATTATTAGACAGGTGTCTAATTTTTAATGTACTTTTCTTCGTGAAACCTGAACGGTTCCCTGGGTCGAAAATTGAACTGGCTGTTAATGTTAAAACAATAATATATAGACATAACAAAAAATGACTATGATGGATTTTCAACCCTCGGCCTACATGTTAAGAATGTGTGTTCATTGTTTTTCATTGCATGGAAACGGTCTTAGCATCTCGGCCGAAACTTCGCTTATCAATATAAATAGCAGTTGAAAATCCACCTTAGTTATGATTTTGTTACGTGCTCAGGTAAATGCCACGTTACAAGATAAATATAGACATGTCTGCAAATGGAAAAACGGGTGTATACACTTTTTGTACACAATGCACTTCATATGTTAATCATGTTTGGAAAAACTTACCTCTGATCTAGTAATATGGTCTGTAGTAATTTAGTCCTTATGTTTGATGGTTTGCCTCCCATTAAGCCCCGGATTAAACAGGGTGTAGCCGCCAAAAACAGCTAAATAAACAGAAAACAAAATCGCGTTAACAAATAACAAACATAAAATACATATAGGTATTGCAATAATATGCATAACAACATACCAACATTGGCTTGGCTCTATCAAACTTTGTGCGTAACACTAATTTGAGTCCTTGGACTACAGTTCCCATCTCAATATGTTTTGAAAGCGCATCTGTAAATATAGTAACAATACAATTGCGTTCTAACCTAATTGGACAAGTTATTATCATCACTTATGTGTTATATATTCGTTTAAATAGAGACACATTTCGAAATATATTTGTAGGTAATATCTAGATAACAAGACAAAGCGTGCCTGTGTCAGTGCTCACTGTAGAGAAAGATTCGCAGCCTTTACCTGGATAAAAATTCGGTCCTTCTACCGTGAGCCTCTGTAGCTCAGTGGGTTAGAGCGCTGGCTCTGATAGCCAAGGACCCAAATTCAAATCCCAGTGAAGGCGAGCAAAAGTTTCTTTCAATTTTACAAAACTGTCAATCTTTCTCTGACCCGCTTGGAGATGGAAATTATCAAAGGGCTTTGATGGCTTGGTGCTACGGTAACTGTGAAATATGGTCATGGCACTGTGGAACGTTATCGGTGTCATCATTTGATCATCGACACTTTCCCCCATAAAGTAATACCAAAAATTGTTATTTAAAAAGAAAAAAGGTTAAAACAGAACATCGCCACCATATACGTCTAATGTATTCTCATTTGAATGCTGCGCGGACACAATTTCCATTGAAAGAACCGAACGGGATGCTAAAAAGGCGCTTGTACTTTTAAATTCAAATTTTACAGTTTTAAATTTAATTTTTTGCAATTGTCCTCACAGCATAATTGATAAATAATATATTTGTATTATTTAAACAAAATCAGCTAATCTATTCGATTGTTACAACAGTTCTAAATCGGTTTACAATGAATATCAGTATACGTTTTGAGTATTATACACGATGCAATAAAAACAATTTGAATTTCGTCTTTAGACAATGGCCAATAGGTGATACAGCACTTGAAAGGTTATCAAATGTAGACTTCCATATATGCACGGGGCATGGGTTCTGTTCCATATAGTACGTGTTAGACCTGGTTACAGAGGACAATTTTTAAGCATAGGAAGTATTTTCCGTTATTATTCTCTTAGTTTACAGTTCATGAGGTGATTCCTGAACCAATTTCATCCTGTTCTCGTTGAGAGCTTGTTGACGACTGACCTGTTTGCCCGAGGTTCAATAGCTCGTATGAAATCCGCCTAACCCTTAACAGACAACCGATAGATTGACGTTTTTCCGCTTGTGTACAACTCAGGTTATCACTTAAGTGCGCATAAATATTCTGGAAAATGTAGGCCTTTTATTACTTGACAAATAGCAGTGTTTTTGGAAACCGATTGGTCAAGTGAAAATACGATAATCTTTAACAGATTTTTACTTGAACACTAGAAGATTGGTACAGAAAAAATACCAGTGTATGGGTTAAACAATATATTATAAAGGAAAGACTTTAGGAACAGGCCTAGCTTTTGTAAACACCACTCCATGTATTAGTAACTTATCAAAATTAATACAGATGTCGCCGACCACATTAGAGATATGATATGAATATGATACCTCGTAATAGTTCGCTGATCAGATGTAACAGGTTTACAAGGTTTCTAAAGACGTATTAACTGTTAGCATTTTCGGCTTTCAATAATGTGACAAGATCTGTTTGTAGAATAGACCCCAATAATTTTAGAGCAGGTCTACGACCCCACATAGTCCTTATAAGGGACGTTCCAAATAACAAAGGAAGATTTTTTTCAAATAACTAAACAATTTTGTTAAAATAATTAAATGATTGACTCAACTTCCCTTTGCTTAATTTTTGATCATTGAAGGTCATGTGTATGAATCTTGTTTTGTCTTGTGCTTTATATGCAGGATTTGACGAGTTCATTTTCTTTCTTCTAAACGTTATTATGAATTGACAAAAATGCATGTGATAAGAGTCGACTAGAGAATTTCATTCTGATCCTCCTCATTTTCACTTCTTTTATTCTCGAATCAAACTTGACACAACCTTGCAGACCTGGATCCAACCGTGCACAGACAGTACTTAATACATTCAACATGTTATATTTGTTCGAACATTCGAACAGATAGGCGTTTTAAGAGATCGATAAGAGCTTTTCCAGGAAATATCCGGACACGATAAACAAGGAAAATGTCATTCTGTTTTAGTTTGAATGTACAATGGAATCAAGTAGCTACAAATGAAATACTGCTGTAGTGCTTTTATCAATTTTTTTTTCAACAGGAAGATTTAATTTAAAAAAATGCTTTTATTTTTGGTGCTGCATTAGATCATTCGGTGTAATTATGATTGTAAAGGTGATTAATATGCGACGTTTAAAGACTCTTTGTTAATCGATCAGCATAAAATGTAAACTAAAATTAGATCTATCTGAGATCAGAAACTCGGCTGGATATAAGTCAACGGACAAACCTTAACTTTAGGAAGTTCCACATAAAAATGTCGCTGTTAATGCTTGCCCAATAATTTACCTTTACAGGTAGCGTCTCGAACTGGCTGAATTCTTGTACGATAGCTCGCTACCAAAGAGTTGTTGTAAATGAAATGATTTCACATTCAAGCCAGGTGAAAAAGAAAAAACACTATTTTTTATTACGATGTCAAAATCTTTTGAATGAATGTGGTAATTTTACTTATCTTACTACACCTTTTGCTTCTTTTAAAAGACATTGCAGGTCCCTATTTAATTAACACCCAGTCAAATTGCAAATTATATTTGTGCATACTCTTTATTTCCTTGCAGGGTATTTATTTTTTTAACGATTATGAATTCAGTATACTTTTCATTTATATATTTATTAACTTTCCCGAATTATATTAACGGTTAGCTTGTTGTGCATGAATATGACTCAAACGTAACAAAATAGTTTATTTTAAGGTAACAAGAACAAAAGACATACATTTATCGACTTGTTTTTATTTGCTAGCTTACCTCAGATTTTTGACGGTCGTTAATTCCTACTGAATTATGTCAACCAATGAGGAAACCGTCGATCTAGTATTACCTTTTTATCAGATTTTTTAAATCTGATTTAGTCCTTGAACGAACATGACCTTAAAAAAGGTGCTCGAAACGTTAACATATTTAATGCAGGACATGAAGACGTCAAATTATTGTTTAGATATATCTCTAATGGTGTCATATACGATTCCTGTTTTAATATCTTGTTGAATGACATAGTTCGAGTTACTGTAGCCAGGTTACGGACGTTTGGATTCATGAACAACCCTTTCTATTTCTGTCAAGCCTTGGCCATAATCAGTTGATGGCTAGATGTTAACTTTAAACATCATCAAAGTATTGTTAACCTACCAATAAATAGTTGCTTTCTAATGGCTCCAATTTTCCAGTCACTCAGCGTACATCGTAAAGTATTGTAAAGCCCTTTAGTTTAGAACCAGACCGGTTTCACACGCGAGCGAACGCGTTTTTCCGCACCGCTTTAAACCGATAATTGCTGTATTAATCGATACAATTGGCACTGTTTTTGCCTACAGCCAGATCAGTTTTTTCAGAAAATCGCTAGCTTTTGACTTTGATTCTATAAATCCTGGAAGTTGACATTTGCAGACATATCAACGCTTTCGTTGATTGGCTGGATGAAAGAAAGTCTGTTCACGTTTAATTACATAAGGCATTCAATGCAAATGAAACGTTAATAATAATTTGTACGTTAACGTCAGGTCCTCTTTCAACATATGTGTTTAAAATTTTACTCAACTATTTTTACCTCAACTTAGTCACTCACAACACTGAATTGATCAAATATGCAATATATCTTGGCTAGTACGTCTTCAAAAGACATTTCTAACATCCTGCCGGATAGCCGCATTTACGCTGAAATCTTAGGAATTTACATTAATGTGAATTGTTTTTAAATAATGATATAACCAGACGTCAATCTAAGCACTATTGCAGTTGCTGCTGAAGGGCCAATTGCAGCATTACAAGAGTACTATGGTTTAGTGAATGTGTGCTTGGACTGCTAATCAAGAGATCGCTTCAAACCCCGAAGCTACCACGGTCACAGCTTGTATTACGGGTGGAGTGGTTTTCCGGTGTGCCTTCAATGACCCCTGTGGTACTCGGGATGCTTTTGGGAAGGATATGACGCTAAATCATTAGGACATGACTCATGAAAAGCTGGCGAGCATGTTACCTGGTGAATGTCCACTCATACAACCTCATACGGAAGGAATTTCCCGTTGGTGTAGAGGCTACCTGCTTGGACGTCGCGGGTTAAAACCCCGAAGCCGGTCAAAATTAAAAAATGACAGCAGTAGTAAGGGAACGATTCCAATATACGACAGTTGCTAGTAAGGGACCGGTTACAAAAATTTATGCTTGTACAAAATACAGCAGTTGCTAGTACGGGGCACATTTCAACAGTGCAATAGTTGCTAGTAAGAGACCTGTTCCAAAATTTCAACAGTTGCAACATTTGCCGATTGCAACAGTTGCTAGTAACAGGCCAATTCCAGCATTATAACACTTGCTGGTAAGGGACCAGTTACAACAGTGCAACACTTGCTGTTAAGGGACCAGTTACAACATTACAACAGTTGCTAGTAAGGGACCAGTTCCATAATTTCAACAGTTGCAACATTTGCCGATTCCAACAATTGCCAATAACAGGCCAATTCCAGCATTACAACACTTGCCAGTAAGGGACCAATTGCAACATTACAACAGTTGCTAGTAAAGGGCAACTTGCAACATTATAACATCTTGTTTAAGCGGTATTTAGAAGTTGGGTACATAACAAAAACATGACTAACATGAATTTATCTTAGCATCTAGGCCAAAACGTCGCTTATCAATATAAATATAGTTGCAAATCCAACTTAGTCATGTTTTTGTAACATTATAGCTGTTACTAGTGAAAGACCAATTTCCAAGAGTACAGCAGTGGCTAGTATGGTGAAATTTCCAGCATTACAACAATTGCTATTAAGGGGCAAATTAATTACAACAGTTCCTCCTAAGGGGTCAATTCTAACATTATAACAGTTATAGGCAGTGAGCCAATTCCAAAATTATAAGTTATAATCGTTGATGGTAAAGGGACATAAGTTGCTCATCAGGGGCACATTCAACTTATAACAGTTATTGGTAAGGGGACAATCACAACAGTTGGCCGTAAGGGGCCAATTCAAACATTGTAACAGTTATTTATAAGAGGCCAATTCCAACTTATAACAGATGCTTGTAAGAGCCGATTTGCAACATCACAACAGTTGCTTGTCTGGGGCCAATTGCAACTTATAACAGTCATTGGTAAGGGGCCAATTCAAACATAGAAACAGTTATTTGTAAGGAGCCAATTCCAACTTATGGTAAGGGTCGATTTGCATCATCACAACAGTTGCTCGTAAGGGGCCAATTCAAACATTGTAACAGTTATTTGTAAGGGGACAATTCCAACTTAGAATAGTTGCTGGTATGGGGTCAATACAAACATTAAAACAGTTATTGGTATTAGTAAAGGGACCAATTCCAACATCACCAGTTGGATTAAAACGGTCACATGCTTACACAGTCGTAGAAAGCCATCATATATGCCTATATTGAACGAACTATTTGTTTTTAATCACAGCACAAAATTGCAGTTAAGCTTGTTAACCCTTTTCAAAAATAATGTGTATTAAAACAATTTTCCTCAATAAAGGTTTTGTATTTTGAAAAAGAAATATTTTGATAGACGAAGACTGCACCATAGCAGTATGTAAAACGTATAAGTACGTAAAATCGATGAGTAAAACAATGCGATTCGTAAAGTAAACATCCCATTGTACTAGGTGTGAGGGACACACATACTCTATGGTTAATTTAAAGTGTAGTGCGCTTAGGGCATCTTAGGGAATGTTTGCAAGTTTTGGTACTAGCTGAACCAACGTTTGATAGTGTTTATCCTGCATATAGCCTTATAACGAAAATATATGATAGGCCTACGTCCGTTGATCGGTCATCCCCAGAAAAGGTCAACTCACTTATAAAACTGCATGAGTTTAAAAGTGTGAATGAACAATTGACACATCGTATGATAACGAAACAAGTCAGACAGCCAAACTGTCAGATTTGGTAGCTGATGCCAACCTTCAAAATAGCTTCTTAAAACTTCATCACGACATGGCTTGAAGAAACATTTACTCTGAATTTGGCTATTTCGGTTCATGTGATGCTATTTATAAAGGAATTTACTTTATTTCTCGTCACTTAAGCGTATTTGCGACACGAGATAGGAGTGTTTTCACCTTCAACCTTTGCTTGTAAAATATCATTGCTTTTCTCCGTGTTTTGATGACCTTTAATGTCTTACTTTTTCTCTGGATCATGAACATGGATAAAGTCACTTTCTATTATTTTCAACGTTCACACTCTCTTTGAATTAGAATTAAATGGGTACTTTTTGGACGTTGTGATCCTTTTCTTCTTCCATAAGATCGACCAATTTACGGATGAGAGAGTTAACTGAAAGGGCAAAGATTTTAAGCCACATTACTGGTCAATTTCGAGAAGTTGGAGGTGTCAACTTCTATGACTGTTGCTCGCGGGAAAATATTTCTGACATACGATTTCGAGGTTAAACTTAGTACATATCGATTGCTTTTCTGGTGGCTTAGCATCAAGTTTAATTAGTCATTATGAAATATATCCTTGTCAAAAGGTTTGCCTTCCTGGGCCTGTCACTAAATCCCTCTCCATTCCACTTGGAACTTGTTCTGCGCGGCCGGACATGGAACAGCGAAGGTATTAGACTTCACGGAAAATGGATTTGGCTACTCCCACGCATTTCCGATGGAAGTAAAAAGAAATTGACTCTCTTTCCTCCCAGGACTTGCATTGAAGACGTCGTTTGACTTGATCAGGTCAATTGTTTACAAGATCATAATTCGATCAATTTAACATTTCAATTGTGAGTCCACTCTCGATGACCTGGCCTCGATATTACCGTACACTGTTTCATTTCATATCTATATTTAATATTAGAATCCCTAATCCCAATTTCTAAGGGCAGTTAAAATTAACATTCAAAGGCAACTTTCTAGTGAGTCGATGTTTTTTTGCAACACTTGTTTTATACTCTTTTCAGATAAGCCACACATATTGTGGCGGAATGCACGCAGCTGTATTGATAAACCATTTCGAGGAAACAAGTCGAAATGGCGCCGCATATTTAACGTTTCCTTCTGGATCGTGTTCACACCGGGAAATGTGTCTCCGGTATCCAAAAATACCTGTAATTTCAACTATAAATAGCGGTGAGAAACTAGAATGTGCATGTCACAATTAAACCTTAAATACATCAGTTTCTAGGGAAATATTGCATGAATGGGGGAAGCTGAGTAGTGCATTCAATGGCAGACTGGCTGATCGAACAAGCGCTCGTGAATTAACAAGTGCGGCACTTAGAAAAGGTGGGTAAGAGTGACGCTTAGTCTGCCTGCACACATCTCTCGTCAAAGCTCGACAATCTGGCTATTAAGACGGATCGATAGTTTAGCTTGACTGATCATCACCGTGATTGATATCTGTCCTATCCCTACTTAATTCTATTCTCTCATTAGCTCAGCTACTTGACATTGCACAAAAACACCGCTCTCACCGACACGAGTATTATAGAGGTCTCAAATCAAGATAAAAACCAATCTATAGAGAGCCCGTAAAGGTGCAGACGTTTAAAACCAGGATATCTGACCAGTACCTTCAAATCCTTACGTACTGTATCCTTTACTTAACGAAGCATTTTGGACAATACATGTTTGTGCGGAATTCAGTAATTATAACAGAGTCATATCCCATAGATATCCATTAAACGAAAAAACTCGTTGCTAAGTCCTCCGGATTTATTTTAAGCAGAGTCTGGCACGGATTTGTTAAGGCAATCCTAAAACTTACATCATAAAGATTAAACGTAAAATCATTTATTGGAATTGATGGGAAATATCCCAGTTTTGTTTAAGTTAAATAAATTCGATATCTTTTCTGTATGCGTCTGACGTTCTGTTAAAGCCCTGGTACATACATGCAGGTTGTTAAAGAGAAGGAAAACATATATGGTCCGCTTTCGTAAGATAGCTCAGATTATATTTTACACAACAGTTACATAATTAGTGTGCTTTGTTCTTTCCCACTGATTGTCACCTAAATAAAATGCAAAACCTAAGATTTCCTGCGGGAAAAAATCTAAATTAGTTGGGAAATATCTCAGTTGTCTAAATATTCGTGTTAAACTTAAGAAACAAATGTTATATACACACAACTACTGCAAAACCATCCATTCGGTGTATACTTCCTTCTTTAAAAAGAACGGCTTCTTCAGTTTGCTTTCGGCAGAACAAATTCGGTAAACTGATCTGTTGATTTATTGACATATTGGATAGAGGAAGGGTAAGATAAACGGAAGGAAGGACGGACGGACAGACTGACTGACGGAAGATAGGAAAGGAAAGGAGGGAAATACTGACTTATTGATTGAACAATCGATCGACCGAATTGTTGCTTTCTTTCTTGTTTTCGGGTTCCTAAATGCTCATATAATCCATCAATATTTATCGTCTCTTAAAAAGTTGTACATCGAAGTGAGAATAGTTGTGTGATCGATTCATTCAGTTAATTTAGCCATGAAAGTTATGACCGAACAATTGCCACATTAAACTTCTGTAAACGATAGTACAAACAAACTGAAAAAAGAATCATACAGGATCCTTAATAGAGAGCATTTTCTAAGCACACAAAAAAAAAACACTTATAGCAATACTAACTTCAATAAAATAAGACACTTAACGTATCAGTCCATTATTTCGTTCCAGTTATGACCGCATAGATATCAGGTAGAAATATAGACGTCATTTTATATTCCCATTCGAGAGCATTTCTGATTGCACAGAATACTTTCAAATACATTCAGTTAACTTGACCCATAATATCACCATTTACGTACTCCAAGAATAATATCGTCTGAAAATAATGATGGTAAAAGCTTTGGGAAATTAACTACGACACGCAGAGCTTTTCTCGGAAAGCTAAGAGGACTATACACATTGGCAAACAGGGATATTGGATTCCACTCGTCTGGGCCCAACTTGTCACAAGAGACGGACAATAGGCTCATCTCACGGCTCACTAAAATCTCATTCAAGAGAGTCAACACAGCGTAGTGAGGAATTAGTGTCCTACTGCAAGTTCGTTCGTTTTTCTAAACAAAAGCTCGTTAAAGAAGCCGATTGAATTCTCAGTCATCTCAGGCTATATTTAAACTTCCATTCCCATACATATACAAAAAAAAAACAGAGTACGCAGTATGTCTCCTCAACACGTTACATGTATCACCGTTCCAAAACTGTAGGTACTTGGAAGTATGGTATTCTGTAATTGTTCTACGCATTGCATTCTTCACATTGCATTCTTCACCTACTTGAAATCCATGTAAGAAAATAGTGCTTAGAACGGTATCGAAAAAATAACTGTTTCTGTTGATAACAGCAGAAAGCCAATGCTTTTATAAAATCTCAATATTAGATATGATACCCTGCAATGGTTTACATTCAAATTAAGTTTATGTCTTGTAATTTGATTGACGGCGTTGAGCACCAACCAAATAAATAAATAAAAAAAAGTGTAGTAATATTATAATGCAAAAGAAGAACTTTGTTATTCTTGAATTCAATTAACATGGTAAACCTATCATTCTGGTATGCCATAACAATTGTCCTTGTGGCTGTATTGCATATAAATTGTCTCCAATTTGTTCCGCGTGGAATACTCATCCTGTGACAGGACACAATGTTACATGATTTCATAATATTTGGATCCACTCTGTGATTTGACGCTGGTTTGTCGTTGTTTTTTTTTTTTTTTGCGTGCGGACAAGTAATGTGCTAAGTTTGGATCGCTTCATAATGTCTCAAAAAAATCAGCAAACTAGTACATTTATACACAAGGGAAAACTGCTGAAACACGACCACTTCTAGTTGTGCTGACGGTTTGCAAGTGTCTTCTGACATACGCAAACGATTGGGCCAAATCCATATATCGTACTGTTACATAATCTCCCGCGCCAATCCCTAAACGCCTTATAATACCCTGCCGAGAAACTGCTCCATCAATGTATTTATTCAGCTCACACCAGTATACGTAACAACAATTTGAGTTCGTGGAACACTCATTGTCATTTGAAAATCGTATGCATGTCGAGGTATCGCATTCATATTATCCTAGGCCTTATTCGTAAAGCTACTTAAGCATTTCTTAAAGTTAAGAAAAACTTAGCCAAATTTTAAATCGTATAAGGCACTTTTTACACTTTCTGTGATGGGAAATGCCTGATTATCAGTGAAAATTTCAAACGTGAAAGTTAATAATATTAAAAGGCTAAAATTTGGTTTTACTTATTTTTAAGAAATACCTAATTAGCTTTCTGAATACGGCCCCTGGTATGTATTCTAGATATATCATATTTGGATAACATTTATGTCATTGTCAGCTGAAAACTACACAGTTATGGTTAAATTTGATGCGCGCTGAGAACATTAAGAGAGCGCTTCATGTATGTAGGAACTAAAACCAAAAGCGCAGAGATATTCCCAATGATCCACATTTTGGCCATAACTGTCTTTCAACTGTGTATAGGAAATTTTATAGTCATAGTTCAATTCGCCCATAAAACGGACATAAATTGCAAATGTGACTTTTGTTTTTTGGATTTTCTACAATTCTGTGTTCACCGAAACTGATGACCGGAACTACCAACTGAAAGCTCTGAGAGAATCCTCTAACTGACGTATACCGGATACTCCATCTTTGGGTCAAAAGTTATCTCGTCGTCTATGCAAAGAACATAGTAATATTTACTTTTGCTAGTATGTAGAATAATTACATTAACAAAAACTTTGCCAAAAACTGCATTTTTAGTTATCCGGAATTTTCGATTTGTCACATAATTTTATTCCATATTCTTTGAAAATTTATCTCTCTGATTTAGGGCAGTGTGTTGCTACAGTGTAGCTCAAGGTAGCCTTCTGGCTTAGGGCAGTGTGTTGCTACAGTGTAGCTTAAGGTAGCCCTCTGGCTCATGACAGTGTGTTGCTACAGTGTAGCTTAAGTCAGCTCTGGCTTAGGGCAGCGTGTTGCTACAGTGTGTCTTCAGGTAGCCCTCTGGCTTAGGAAGTGTGTTGCTACAGTGTATCTTAAGGTAGCATTCGGGCTTGGGGCAGTGTGTTGCTACACTATGCTTTCAGGTAGCCCTCTGGTTTAGGGCAGTGTGTTGCTACAGTTTGTCTTAAGGTAGCCCTCTGGCTACGGGCAGGGTGTTGATGAGGTGTAGTTTAAGGTAGCGCTCTGCCTAAGGAAAGTGTGTTGATACAGTGTATCTTAAGGTAGCCCTCTGGCTTAGAGCAGTGTGTTGCTTCAGTGTAGCTTAATATAGTCTTCTGGCTTAGGACAGTGTGTTAATACAGTGTGTCTTGAGGTAGCCGTCTGGCTTAGGACAGTGTGTTAATACAGTGTGTCTTAAGGTAGCCCTCTGGATTAGGGCAGTATGTTGATACAGTGTTTCGTAAGGTAGCCTTCTGGCTTAGGGCAGTGTGTTGATACTGTGTGTCTTAAAGTAGCCCTCTTGCTTAAGGAAGTGCGTTGATATAGTGTGTCTTAAGGTAAACCTCTGGCTTAGGACAGTGTGTTGATACAGTGTGTCTTAAGGTAGCCCTCTGGCTAAGGGCAGTGTGTTGATACAGTTTAATTCATGTAACTCTCTGGCTTTGGACAGTGTGTTGATACAGTGTGTCTTAAGGTAGCCCTCTGGCAAAGGGCAGTGTGTCTTAAGGTAGCCCTCTGGCTTAGGACAGTGTGTTGATATAGTGTGTCTTAAGGTAGCCCTCTGGCAAAGGGCAGTGTGTTGATACAGTTTGACTTCATGTAACCCTCTAGCTTTGGACGGTGTGTTGGTACAGTGTGTCTTAAGGTAGCCCTCTGGCTTAGGACAGTGTGTTGATACAGTGTGTCTTAAGGTAGCCCTCTGGCTTAGGACAGTGTGTTTATACAGTGTGTCTTATGGTAGACCTCGGCTAAGGGCAGTGTGTTGATACAGTGTGTCTTCATGTAACCCTCTGGCTTTGGACAGTGTGTTGTTACAGTGTGTCTCAAGGTAGCCCTCTGGCTTAGGGCAGTATGTTGATACAGTGTATCTTCAGGTAGCCCTCTGGCTTAGGGCAGTGTGTTGATACAGTGTGTCTTAAGGTAGCCCTCTGGCTTAGGGCAGTGTGTTGATACAGTGTGTCTTAAGGTTGCCCCCTGGCTTAGGGCAGTGTGTTGATACAGTGTGCCTCAAGGTTGCCCCCTGGTTTAGGGCAGTGTGTTGATACAGTGTGTCTTAAGGTTGCCCTCTGGATTAGGGCAGTGTGTTGATACAGTGTGTCTTCAGGTAGCCCTCTGGCTAAGGGCAGTGTGTTGATACAGTGTGTCTTAAGGTAGACCTCTGGCAAAGGGCAGTGTGCTGATAAAGTGTGTCTTAAGGTAGCCCTCTGGCTTAGTACAGTCTGTTGATATAGTGTGTCTTAAAGTAGCCCTCTGGCAAAGGGCAGTGTGTTGATACGGTTTGACTTCATGTAACCCTCTAGCTTTGGACAGTGTGTTGATACAGTGTGTCTTAAGGTAGACCTCTGGTTAAGGGCAGTTTAATGATACAGTGTGTCTTAAGGTAGCCCTCTGGCTTAGGACAGTGTGTTGATACAGTGTGTCTTAAGGTAGACCTCTGGCTAAGGGCAGTGTGTTGATACAGTGTGTCTTAAGGTAGCCCTATGACTTAGGACAGTGTGTTTATACAGTGTGTCTTAAGGTAGACCTCTGGCTAAGGGCAGTGTGTTGATACAGTGTGTCTTCATGTAACCCTCTGGCCTTGGACAGTGTGTTGATACAGTGTGTCTTAAGGTAGCCCTCTGGCTTAGGGCAGTATGTTGATACAGTGTGTCTTCAGGTAGCCCTCTGGCTTAGGGCAGTGTGTTGATACAGTGTGTCCTAAGGTAGCCCTCTGGCTTAGGGCAGTGTGTTGATACAGTGTGTCTTAAGGT
>JAVFBZ010167693.1:0-16841 GCA_032466195.1 Katharina tunicata
CATGTAAAGTTTACAAAACCGTATCAGTGTTATCTATATGTTGTAACTATTATTAATAGTGTTGATATACATGTACATGTAGACCCTGTCTGGTCATACCTGAATGGTTTCTTTGTACGTTGTCCAACACTACCTGTAGCCAGTGACATTAAGTGCAATATTTCCCATTATGTATGAACATATATACGATGTGGCCACTGCTTTTGTGGGTGCTCTTGCTAACGAGACCATGCAATTTCATTTAGTTTATTTATGTGCTATAATTGTCTTTGTCAGACAGGAATATTTTAACTAATAACAAATAAATGCAGAATTCAACACCTGATTGTAATATATTTATATCATAACCTTGAAAATTAATTATAAGAACTGAATACTGTCACAGATTGTTTGAATGGCTTGCATATTGCCAGTTTGAGAACAAGTATAACTTTTTAGCATTCAAATCTTGATTGTCTATTGTACATTAATGTTCCTCTACATTTTAAGCTGAGTAGTTTCAGCTAAAGGATACAACTAGTGTGAATGACAGTTGTGGTTGATATGGGGAGATATTTAACAAACAAAAGAGGTAGCGTTTATAGATGCTCTATTTGTAAAATTGCCAGATCTGAACCTCCCCCCTCTCCCAGTTATTATTGGTTCTGGATGATTTTTGTGGGCTCATGAAGTGACAATGTTTACTTCCTTCACAGTGTTGACATTTCTCGGGTGGTGTCACTTGGGACTACATAGACATGCCCAGTGTTGACATGGAAGCCTGGGTGTGAAATACCTCTATACTAAGTTCACCTAGGGACAGTGTCCTGGAGCAAACATCTCAAACTTACTGTCAAACATTTTTAGATGTATTGGCATGTGACATTTTAAAGATACATTCAGTACTTTAGAATTTTAGTTTCGTTGTTGTCTTTTACTTTGAAACACTTAACACTATTTTAGGCATGTAAATCTTTGTTTACAACCAGGATTACATTAGCATGTTCTTGATGGGATAGTATAAGGTCAAACATGCAAACTAACTTCTTAGAAGTGAATGATATTTAAGTTATTTGAAATCAAAACTTAAAATGTGTGAAGTAATGACTCAATGTTGACTTTTCATGTTTTTCAGTGTTGGGAGCTCAGGTGCGGAGAAGCCTGTAGTTGGTTCAAGTCGAGCATCTTTATCCCCTCGACATGCAGCCAGAAACTATGAGAACCTGCTGTCAAAGTCTCCCGTAGATGGAAACAGAAGTGCCAGGCATCGTGGACTACTTAACTCACGTGCAGTTTACAAACATTTGTCTCAAGAGAATCTGGTAGACAGAAGTTTGCGAGAAAGCTCGCATGTTATACCAAATTCTATTGGTGGCAAGAGTGGGCCACTTTCTCCTGCAAAGTCCACCCCAGCTTTGAATAAAGCAACAATGGAGGATGTCGTCTCGAGTAGATACCTTTCTCACTCTAAGTCTGGGTTTTACTCAGCCAAATCTAGCCCGAATATTAACCAAGAGCTAGATGTCAGTGTTTTAGGGGAACCTCCAAAACTTGTTCGACCCTCTTTCTATGCTGATAAACAATTAAACAGGTCTGGAATAAGGTATCCACAAAAATCAGTTTGGGAAAGAGATAAGAACTCTAGTAAAAGTATTCAGCAACATTCTACCCGGGACAAGAATTTTAGACTCTCTCCTTCGCCTTCACAAAGTTTACATCGTACCAAAGACTCTCAGCAAGGTACATACCATGCAGATACAAGCTTCCAACCTATTACTGATAAGGATGCCGAAAATAATAGACAGTCAGTGCCTTACAGAAGGAATTATAAAGGTCATGATTATCACAATTTGGACTATTCAGCACCGTACAAACATGGTGCAGGGTATGAGCCCTCAGATAGTGGCAGTGATTCAGAACTGGAGGATCCCCCAGCAATCCCCCCTCCTCCCCACCCAGCCACTCTTTTAAATCCAGGTCACTACCCACCCTGTTCACCCCCTGCTCCACCTATTCGAGATCTGGCTACTATCAAAGTGTGCAGTGTTAACCAAAGTCATGAGAAGTACCCATCATGGCCAGTGACAACCCCCAATGTTAGAGCTACTGCTCAACAGTCACAACCTATTACATCCAGAGCTGAATCTTGGAATGATCATACAAATACCAGTTCAGAATTCCCTCGTAAACAAAGGATTGCTTGCTTACCATTTCAGCCTAATTTAAGGCCATTGACTGAGAAAAATGGAAGTGATGGCAAATCACGAAATTCTAGTGACCCAGGATTGAAATCTAATGTGATGCATCAGGCTACTGTGGCTAAAATAGATGATATCAGTGAAGATGGGATAAAGAATTTCTATAATTCTATGTATCCTCCTCCAAAATATGACTCTGATGGTCATAACTTAGGTGATAAAGAGTATAGTGTTCCTTCTCCACCAGAGAGGGATATCCCAGTTACCACAAACAAGCTCCCTCCGTCTAATTTGGCATCACCAACACCAAAGCAGTACAACGTCCAGAGGTCTAATCACCCTCAGCCCTCCCCGCTTAACAATCTGCCAACAGACATTACTAAAAATCAAGGAACTAGCCCATTGCAGAGTCCAAGAGATGAAACGCAATCCAGGGCAATTTCATCACAAAGTGTGTCTACAAACACCAGACGACAGTCTGTGGACAGAAGTGCTGAAGGCAATGGAAGTGGACACTATCCTCCTAAACATGTAGACAGTCGTGGTTACATTGTGACACCCCGTCCATATTATAATACAGGTACGCAGACTGAGGTTAACTCTCATGAAGCACCACAGTCCAATTATCATTTAAAGAAACCGGATAAGATTGACAAAAGGCATGCCGAGGTGCAGGTTAATGACATGGCAAGTCAGACGAGTCCAAAGAGACCAGACAGTCTTTCAGATCAGTGGGCTTCTGGAGGAAAAAGGCCAAGTGATACCATGTCAGCATGGCAAAATTCAGAGTCAATTAACGGCTTGGATCAAATAAAAGGGATTGAATCTCCAACAAGAAGGAAAAGTGAATCTTGGAACAGATCAAACAGTTCTGGTAATATTGATGTAAGAGAAACCAGAGGGCGTAGAAGTGAAGTTATTCCACCAAGTTTTCACAAAGATCAAAAGTACAAGAATGTTCAGGAGAACAAATCTCTGAGTGAAAATGTGCACAGAGACAGTTCTGGGGCTCCACCCGCTAATACTCATAAACCTGAGGAGAGTCGAGATTCAAACCTGAAGGACAATAAGAAATACGATGGTGCTATTAATTACTCCCATGAACGGAGAAACAATCCTTATAATATTGATCCAAAAAGAGATAGACATTCAGCAAATAATGATAGGGTGAGAGACTTGGAATCCAGTGACGACTTCATGCCTTCAATGCGATCTAAGTATGACAGACGGAGTGAACCCCCTTTGCCATATTCTGGCTCTAGGAATAATTGCGATGTTTTAGAAGATGATAATCTTTCAAAAAGTGATGGTTCGGAATCATCAGTCCCGTCTTATCACGAGTATACTCCAAGCACTGCCCCGCTGCTACGAATGTTATCAAAGGAGATGTACGGACAGCAGTTTTCCACTCGTCCACATTACCAGCATGATAAGAATCTGTCATTCTCCTCCCAGGAAAACTCATCACGGAGCATCGGGTCTCCTACGCCTTCTTCTCAATACGGAAACCTGAAAGAGGCTGAATCTTACAGCAGTGTTCTCATCTATTCTGATGCTTCTTCTGGACCACTTGGCAGAGATGATTTTGGTTCCCAGCAAAGCCTCGGGTCTCAGATCAGTTTGCTTCCAGAAGGCAAATCCACAGACTATAACAAAGATCTTTACTTAGATAAGAACATTCCTTCAGATGACTTGTCACCAAGAGAATTAGTAAGAGCCATGAGAAATAAGTATAGCTTTGATAATACATCCCAGGCTTTTAAACAAGCAAACAATCCTATTCATAAATACAGTGGTTCTGAATCAGGTGCCCTTAATTACAGTCATAACTATGTCAATACATATGATATAGATGGCTCTGAAAGAAACTCAAACACTCCAGCAATGTCTCCCAGAAGTGGAAAAAGCATCAGTTCACCGTCAGCTGTGGATAAGAGGTCAACGTTACCTCAGACAATGAGCACATCTGTATTGCCTACAGGACAGCCGGATTCTCGACAAGTGTCCCATAAGAAACAGAGAAGCTCTGGATCTTCCATTGATCTGTCCAATCAGTCTTCACCAGGACCCAGACTAAGCTCCAAATCATCAGAAGATCTGAGAATACGAACACCATCCACCAAAACAGAGAGACAACCTCCATTGAGATCACAATCGAGTAAAAATCTCCCTTATAAGAAACATTCCAGTTCAGGATCCTCTTCTGATCAATCATTAGCTTCACCGTTATCCAGATCTGAACAATTACAAATAATGGAACCACAGCAAAAGATCAGGTCACCTGTCTCTTCTGAAACTGCAAAAATAGCTCCCATTCGTCAGTTATCTCGCGAGGACCTAGGAGATTCTGTCTTTACAGAGGATCTAGTTGTCACAAGTGTGAATTCTGATAAACCTCCTCAGGGAAGAAAACGTGGTTCTGAAAAAATTGTTACACGACAGGAGTCAATGAAACGAGCCATGGGAACATTTGATGAAGGTGAGCAAACTCTCTATACAACTACACATCTCAGTAAGACTTCAAAAAGCTGGAATAATCTACAAGATGCACAGAAGACAAACTTATCTAAGGCACCGCCTCGCTCACAGTCTTATTCTAATTATCAAGGTATGCATTCTAATCGTAGTCAGTCAGAAAGCAATCGTCTGGAACAAATACAAGAAACTAGTGAATCTCCTGAATCTAAAACAAGTGGTGTTTCAAGAGGAAGTTCTTACCCAAATTTGTCGCAACTGCAACAAAGTAAACAAAAAAGAGAGCCTAAAACATACAACCCTAAAATGTGGGAAGATGATCGGGTTGTCAAAAGTAACAGTCCGAATAAATCATCAAGTCTCAAAAGAACAACATCTGAACAGGTTCGATCCAAATTACCGAATCAGAGTGACAGTCAGAGTATAGTGATCTCCAAACCCCCTTCAAGTAGTTCAGACAGGAAAATTTCTCTTGACAACCATACCAGAAACAGTGAACAAGATTCTAGGAAATTACATCAACAAGCTCTGAACTATGTTGATCGTAAGAAAGGTAGATCTGTGGGCTCTAATAGTAGCCGTTCGTCTGATGGAGGCTCAGTCTCTTCCCCACCATTTCAATCAAAGTGGCCATCTAATTCATCAGAGACTATGGTGAAACAAATTCATCGCAGTGAGAGTTTCTCAGAGTCTACTGTTAGTGGAGATTCTGATTCTAGGCGCCATTCAACCAGCAGCATTCAGTCTCAAAAAGATGAGAGATTGAATGATTCTAATTCCACAAATAAGAAGGTAAGGGCATTTTTATTACATGTCTATAGTTAAGACATCTCCTCCTTGAGCGTTGGACTACGGGGCCCTCTTCACTGGACCCGGAATAGGTTTGATCCCCCCTGTGGACCTTGGGGATATAAGGGAAGTTTTCTGGTGGCTGCGGAGTTTGCGGGGTGGTTTTTAAGAGGTTTCGTCCCAGTTTTCCACCATACACTGACAACGCAAATTTGTAAGTCGTACTATAGGTGAAATACTCTTGATTACGACGTTAAACTGCAATAAAACAAACAAACAAACAAATGCTCCTTGAGTGTATTGTTAGAGAGTATGCTAATTTGTTTAAAAAGTGTGTCAAATGTAATGAAGTAGATACATTCTTTGTGGGCTGATTCTTACAAGGCTTCTTCTCGTTTTTTTCACCATACATGTACACTGGTAACGCAAAATGGTCGTATACGTGAAATACTCTTGAGTATAATGTTAAAACCAATCAGATAAATAAATTATTTACTTAACCTTTTCTTCTTCAATGAAAGTTTTTTTTTATCTTTAGGTAAAGGAATATGCATATAACAGATACTCATTTATACAGAAGATATTAGATAGAGCAAGAATTTTTCAGACTTATAAACTAAATGTATATTAGGCGATGTTTAACTAAAGATATTGATAATAAAAAAAAACACTTTTTAATGTTACCTCACTTTAAATGTTGTTCAAATTTAAATAGTTAAGTCTTTGGTAAATGAAACGTTGATCTTTGTTTTGCTCAGGATCCATTGGTAAAATCTAGTGCAGGACCTGCCCCTTCATTTGCCCAGGAGGAGAGAGTGAACCCAGCTGTAAGATTAGAAGCCACAACTGGGTAAGTTCTACTCCTAAATAACAAGTAAATATCTCAAATATATCGCCTGCTTGTTTAAGTAACAGACTGGATAAATTTGTATACAAATTCCAACGGCTCTACAAATTATTTATTTATGCACAAACATTTTTAGTTTACACATGTACACTTTTCCGCCAACTTTTATGAAGAAAAATATGTATTTTTATATAAATTATTCAAAAGGATTTTGACATAGAATTGATTCTAAAAAACAACGTTGTAAATATTTATTGCTAAACAAAACAACCCCAAACAATTTTGATCTGGGTCACATAGTATGTATTATTATGATCTAGGTTGGTGGGTATCCATAATATATATAAAGCTTGCATAAAACAATCCTGGTTTTTTTTATCAGGGTGTACATCTAATAATAACAATGATTTCAACTGTTAGCTACACAAATATTTATATTGACCACTGCCCGCAACATGTCGGGTGGGTTTTCTTCTGCAGTTTGTATTCTTTCACAGTGTGTGCAAAATAATTTCTTTGATTGTATCATTGACTATTTTTGATGGCAGTTAGAATAGATATCAGCAAACCATGTCAAAAGAAATACATAGATGTGTTGTGTATTTAGCTGTTGTAGAGTGATTGACTGTAGTTGTGGCCTCATTGAGTAGACCAGGACAGGTTTTGTTAGACTGAGATTCCATTACTTACAGTGTGATTCTTACTGTGATAACCAGTTTGTTTGTATACATACACACTCCTAACTATTATACTGGACACATGTGGAGTCTGCTATTTCCCTTCCTTTCATCCTATAACCTGAATGAGTCATGTTCCCTGCTTGTCAATTCTATGCTCTGGTTGGCTGCTAAGCTTCTGGGTTAGTCTAAGTTATGTTTTATAGGGGGTTTCATCATGGCATCAGCTGGAAGAGTTTAAAAAACCTTCATACAATAAGTTTGACTCAGTCAGTTGTGTAGAATTGTGCTGGCTTCCTGTGTCAAGCTGTATTAGTTCGCTTACTATGAGTGATATATCAGTGTGAAACACGGAAATTCCCTTTAGCAGAATTAGCTTGGATTGGTCAGGTGAAGCGTCTGAGTAGAAATTTAAATTAAGTGAAGTGTGTGACGATGAAGTGTTCCGTGAAGTAGTATATTACTGTGGGATTTCTGCGGAGAGAGCTAGAGAATGGATTATAAGCCAATAGCGTGGAAGCCCTATGATAACTGTCACACGAAGAGAGACTCGTCATATTTGTTGATCTGCAGAAGGTAGGGTGGCAATGTTTCCTTAGTTTGGTCAGTGTGTATGTGGATGACAAGAGAGAGTCTGGTTGAGTGTTTAACTCCAGGATTTACCTGTTGGTTTAGAGGGGACAGGGTCACGGCACATCATATCTCTGACCACATTCTCACTTGTCCACCCTCTCTTATTCCCACACTCACCTGGACTTAAACAGCCTTCTGTCATCTCTAAGCTCACCGCTGTTCATCTCCAAAACACAAATAGATATCAATTTTTAGATAGACTCCTGTTTTTTTAACAGATAAATCCATTTCTGTGATATACTGACTGAGGTCATTTTATCAGTGGTTTTAAAGCTTAATAACTCACATTTTTTTTTTTTTTGTAAAATATGATTTTTTTTGTAATGGAATAGACAAAGATTAATTGTCTTGAGTAATCAACCAGAATTTTTAAACTCTTTCAACTAATATTACAATGATATAATTCAAGACTTGTGTTCTACATACATTATAATTGTATAAATGAATGTTCAGCATAGATTGTCAAATAGATTTAGGTATATACAAAGTATGGCCTTTGAAAACTATACCCAGCTGTGTCTATCATGACTTTGATGTTTTCAGCCTGTGGTCAATTTTAAATCTCATCAAGTACTGATCTGTTTAGTTCAAATACCCACCTTGTATGTGGTTAGCTTTAGTTTTACCACTGAAATGTGATCATGGCTAATCTGTATCTATCACTAGTTCATAGTACATTTTGTGTCACAGTGTTAAAATGAAATAAATACTGTATGGTTGTGAGAGTGTAACAGGAATTTGTCATGTTAATTAAAAATACATGCAAGTTTCATGTTGTAACTTGTTTATTTTTAAATCTCACTGGATTAAATTCAGAACAGGAATGCTTATAATAAAATGCCTGAGGTCATAAATGAAGATATAATTACACGTATCCTCTTTGTTGGAATTCAATAGATTTTTCATAAACATCAAAAAAATTATGATACATTAGGCCACTTTTAATTTTATATTACTTTATTGTTAGTAAAGAAGATACACCTCAATGTCCATTTTTTTATTTTAGCCAAGAAGTGAACAGATTTCAACTTAACTACTGTTGGTTTTTAGCTCAGACAATTTATTTTTCTAATGAAAAGGAGGAATCTGTTTTAATGATTTAAAGTTACTTTTGGTTTTATAATTATTTTATAGCAACTTTTCTGTTTTATTTGGCTTTCTTTTTTCTTGGAATATTTAACTACTGTATTTAAGTCTAAAGTAATAGCTTGTCTTATTGATAGCCTGTCTTATTGATAGCCTATTAAGAAAGTGTTAAGAATAAGATAGTACATGTATATAGATAGCTGTAGAAAGAGAGCTAGTTAGGACTGGAAAAGACATGTGTATCTCAGATGTCTCAGCCCTTACCTATGTTTACATCTACATCTATGAGGCCTGATGGCTATGTAGTACCACTTCCGCTATGTCCATTAGTGTGTAAGTGGTACAATATGACTACCGGCACTACAATAAATATGACACTTAACCAGAGGATAGAAATCATGTCAAATTAGCCCAAAGGATCTCGCGTGATTTGTGGAAGAAACTTAATCAGAACTGACGATTATCTGTTTCATAAATTAATTTCATTGTTGACTGTTCTTATGTGCTGCAAATAGAATATTTTATTTGCGTGTCATAGTTTCATGGCTTGGTGACTCCTCAGTATTGTTATGGTTTGGAGTTCTAAGCTCTCACAGGTATTTACAGGTGACCTTATTTAACATACTGGTTGGTGATCTTTGCATAAAATTACCATTTTACAACTTAAATGGACTTTAACAGGCTGTGTCAACCTACCTAAATTTTTGAAAAGTGCAGGAAAGTAGATAGATTTTATATTGTGATTGACGATTCGTATTGGAAAAATGAGTTTAGGGTTTTATCTAAGAAATATTATAAATCATTTTTTCTAGTTTAAATAAAATCCAAATGTACAGTATAAGTTTGCAATTTTCAAAAATATGTAACAAACTTTATAGATTATTCCAGAAACACTTATTTGTAAATCCCCGGGAACTCTATGTATTTAATGGTCAACACTGTATTGTTATAAGAAGAAGGTATTCATTTGACCTTATTTTCCCACTAATAGAGCATACCTAACACATTTTTGTATACACCATATAATATACTATAAAACAAAAAGCACATTAATAAAACACATGTTACTGAAATTTTATGGCCTCAAATGCATTCCTGAAATTCCTTCAATAGTTTTATTGGTAACAGATGTAAAATCACTTTACTGGGTCTCTTTATAATATTATGAATCACACGACTGGGAAAAAATTGTCACAAGCAGCTTGTACGTTAAGAGAAACAGCTGTTTGTATTGGGCTAAACAAGTCAGACGGCATGTACCTTAGTAAGGCCTGCTCCATTCGGCCTGGAGTTCACTGACCAGATATTGAACCCCCCCCGGCCTACCCAAATAAATACGAAAATGCTGTGACCAGATATGATTTTAGTGGCATTAGCTTGATAACGATCTGAGTATCTGCACTACGACATTGTTCTTCAATAAATCCAGAATTGAAATCCATAAAAGTCTCCCTTATGACATGATTGTTTTCACAGTGATATTGGCCAACCTATAGATAGATCATGACAATGTCACCAAACAAACAGTCATAAAAGCTCCAATGCTGGTTGTCATGGTGATGAAGATAACTAAATTTTCTGTTCTAACCTGCTCCACTCTCTATTTCCTTTGTGTGATAGATGAGATGACATCATTCACTGTGAAAATGTCTTACACAGTTCATGAATGTATGCCTTGGTTTAAGAGAGAAGACTTAGAACGGGTCAAGCATATACATGTAGATCGAAGAGGCATTAAAGGGGTGTATAAAGCAAGCTCGGCAT
Organism: Katharina tunicata; assembly: GCA_032466195.1. Classification (NCBI taxonomy): domain Eukaryota; kingdom Metazoa; phylum Mollusca; class Polyplacophora; order Chitonida; family Mopaliidae; genus Katharina; species Katharina tunicata. The sequence goes on from JAVFBZ010167693.1 coordinate 10,449, forward strand.
AATGGGGGAAAAAAGTCTGAACAAAAATAATTTTTAAAAAGCTCTTAACTTAACACATAAATATTATTTTCCCATGTAGGATGTATTTGTAGTTGTGTGTTTATAAATAGACTAAGAGGAAATACTTTCCCTGAAAGTTATCCGATTGAGCTATGTCACCAGAGTTCATTTAACCACTTAACGGAAATTGTGGGATCTATTCATAAACGTGTGAATGGATTATTATTTAATTGAACAAGACGTCACCTGCGATGTCCTACTAGTGAGGAGAGATTTGTTGATTTGAACATAAATAATATGTTTAAAATGTACTACATGTAGCCAATGGGACTATTCAAGCATTCTTTTTAAACTTCCTAAAACAGGCAAATAATGGACTTTTGACAAAAATAGGAATTTATTCATGTCTTAGGGAAAGTGGAACAGTACAATTAATCCTAACCAAGAGAAGCTAAAGATATTTGTTCTCAGGCAACTTCTTGGTGTCGAAAAACATTTTGTCAGATATCAGAGGTACATACTCTGATATTTGGGTTCAACGGTTTGCCACTTGCCAGCTGCTGACCATTGCCATTCCAGGTCGGACAGGGTAGATACACTATCTCATTGTTACTAAGACTTGTGCAGATTAGTCTCAGTGTTCTTTCTATGGTAGACTGTTTGACTTTCATCTTTGTTATTCTGGAATAAGCTGAGACCCTGGCTGACCAAGTCGGGATAGGCTTCAATCTTATAGTTATATTGTTGTTCATCTAGATGGTTTAATTAAGAATGTTGTGATAATATTTTATTATATCAATCCTGCTTGCTGTGTATTCATTCATCGGTCAGAAAGGTTATTCAGGGTCACTGAACATAGTCTGTTTTAAAACAGAATTCCTTATGAAAACTGAAGAGAAAAATATCAAATCTGTTTATTGCTCAAGTAATATTGTTTGCTATTGTGTTTTTGCAGTGCTCTTGCTCCGCGACCATACAAACAACCGTCTGAAGGAGTGCCCTTGAACTCACCGGAAGATGAAGCACCCCCTGCTTTACCTCCCAGAAATTACAGAAAGTTTGATGGCGAACCACCTTTAATGCAAACCAACAACCTGAGGCGCTTTAGTACAGAAGGTAGATTAGACCAGACATCCAGACGTTCCAGCACAGAGGGCCAACTCGACCAAACCCCTGTCAGGAAGCTCATTGCAGAGGGGACCAAAGAGAGGTTTGATTCTCCGAGAGAAGATGCTTATGTGGATCGTCTTCGCCTAGCATCTCGAAGACTCTCAGAACATGTGATGCCCAATCCTGCTCGGATCAACTTGATCAATTCTAAACCTGCTAGTTACATTTCCCATTCTGTGGCCACCCAGCCCACAGTACCCCAAGAGGCCACAGGCATTCCACTGAGCCAGAATTCCTCTCCGGTTCCAGGCTCTCCGACGGCAGAGGACAAATCTATTTTATCTGAGAAAGCCAGCTCTGTTTCTGAGCCAGACCAGACCAAAGACATGTTCCTAACCACTCTTAAAATTGTAGAAGAAAAAGATGAGAAGGAAAGAACTAGAACTCCTTCACCTGAAAGTAGTCCCGATATTCCACTCCCTTCACCCCCAAGAAATATTGAAGAGGAGATAACTGATGAGGAGTTTCCCCCTCCTCCTGATTTCCTGACGGAGATTGAACAAGCTCACGACACCAAAGAACATCCAGATGATCAACAGGATCTAGATAACAATAGGTAAGAGCGTTTCATAATTGGCTTTATTTTTGATCCAGAGAACATAATTCACTGTTTCTTTCTCTGATTTATTCTTGCCCATTTTGAAGCTGCAGTACTTTTCGATCCAAGTTATATGGAGCACTCCGTCTCAAAAGCTTTTAAAACCATCAATTTACAAAACTGAGAGGATTCAATTCAAAAGTTGACATACAACTTTGAGGATAAACCTAGAGAAGAAGAATGGTGTCACTAACTATGGAAATATACAATAAAATAACTATTGTTTGACAAGGCCACCTGTCATCAAATTTGTTTCCAATACATAACAATAGAGTTTGTGGATAAACTAATCATTGGCTGACAAGCTGGTGACACACATTGTATTTTTGAAATTTTTACGGGTCTTTAGTAATTTTAGCAAAGCTATTTGAAACAATTATTGACAGACTACCATTAATATCAATGAAATATTTTTATGTCATTTAAAAAGTGAGCAATAGCATCGTTTCCCTTTTTTTTGGGGGACAACACCCAATTGGGATAACAAAATTTTGCCGGCGGAGACCCTTGAGGGAATCAAACTTATGACCCTCAGAGTTAGGGACTAAATCGCCAGGACTAATGCCGACCACCTAAACCACTCAGCCATTCTGCCTTCTACACTCCTAACTAATTTTTTTCTCAAAACATGTTTATGTCCATCATGGATTTTGCACATAACCTCTTCACCATTTCTGGATGACTGGAAATGCAGGGGGAATAACTCTTTCATACCAATAAATGTTTTGCAAGACCATCCTCCCTTTATTTTAATATCCAACTGTCACCCTGATAAAGATTAAGTTTACAAATAGCAGATGTTAATTTTTTTTAATCGTTGATGTTTTGTTTACTTAATTTATTATTATCAATCTGAGTCAGTGGACATTCAAAAAACATTTTATGAAGTATCCTCAAACAAATGTTATGACTTTATATATTTTGATAGCATAATTAACCTGGCAACAATTTTTTATTTGGTTAATAAGTTAATTGCTTGGAAATTCGACCATCAGCTAACGTTGACTTCTTGATCCAAACAAGACCTTATTGCAGGGAAATCTTTTATAAGAAAATGTAATCCTGCAAGAGGTCTAGACCCTTTAAGAGGTGTATTAGTATTAAACAGTGTAGATGTGACTTAAAGAACATATGGTACAGATCAGTCTGTGTAGAAATGACTGTCTATGTGTAAAGAGCTGTTTAATTGGAGAATAGTATCAAATCTAAGAGCTCACTACTAGCCGTTTACTCCTCTCTTGTCCACACTAATTCACTTCAGCTGGCTTACACCAGTTATTATCACCTCTTAACCATCTACATATTCTGAAAGCTTGAATGAAAACAAAACGTCTCGGCTGATTTGGGAGGGAAGCCATACTGTAAGGAATTAGGGTGTCAGTTTTGTCTAAATTCCCAGTAGTGGTGTCCGGTATTATTGGAGCTCGTAACATTTGGCCTGGTATGCCATGAGGGGTTCAAGACAGGCATTCTAGAACAGAATTTTTCTCTCCTAGTGAAAAGGAAAAAATAGTCTTGCACACAAATGTTGATGGAGACAGATACGCTCCATAGAACAGTCTTCTGAAAAATAGCTTTCCTGCTTAACCAGAATAACTTCTGTAAGGTGAAATGGTGTCACCATTCTTCTGTTTTATTCTCTTTTGTTATGCTGATGTGTGGTTAATGTCAAGTATAGTATGCAGCATCCCATTGTACATATTCAGTAAAACACCTATTGTCCTCCCTGAAGGTAAACATTGCACCTGTGTTCACATAGCACAGTGATTGCAGGTGATTAGTGTGAGCTCCTCCCCCAGAGTCAGGAATGGACTCTCCCGATACCAGCCCGCTACTGTTTACACTGTGTGACTGGCAGTGAGGTCCCTTGATGCTGAGCGACTGCTGTTACCCACAGAATATAGATGGTCTATTTCTTACTTCTGTATACTGTTTTTAAGGCAGACCTTTTGTGAGCAGTGAAGTGTGGAATGAAACGCTCACTCCCTTCTGTTGCCACTGTACTTTATATAGTTTAGCTGGCCTCAGACTCATCCTCCTAGAAATCTGTGTCAGGTGTGAGCTGCCTTTAATTAGGCTAGGTGTGTTGATTGACGGCAGTTACCTGAGCTTTTTGAGGTCGAGAAAACTAGCTGTGGTTTTTATACAATTCACAGACATGAACTCGGCAAACAGATCTGAGATGTACACACTGTCGACATACTTCCTGATTTAATGCTTAAAACTCAAGTAAAAACGGTGTTAACTTTTTAGCAGGAAAGTGAACTACCTAACATCTGGCTGCTTGTGGGTTACACCTTTGGAGTCTGTCCTCCCACATCAAAAATAATTGTGAAAGTCACCTGGATGTGAGGTTTTTTATTGACATTTGACTTCTTCCACATAACAATCCTGATCGACAAAGTAACTTCCAAGTGGTGCTTGAAGTGAAAAGGAATTCAACTTTTTGATATTGGAGCTCATCTGAATAATATCAAAAATTTCCTGGTTATCACGTTTCCCAGCTCTTGTTGATCATTTGACAGTCTTTGGTTATGCTGATGTTTTAGAGTCTTGCTGAGAATTACACTTCAGTCTTGGTTGGTCTAAGATAAGCTGAAGCCACGAAGCCATTCATTCTTACTTTTGCTGGAGGTGTTGGCAATGTGTTGTAGGAACGAGATGTAATCTGTAAAGAAGAACACTGACAAAGTAGCTACAATCAAGCGTTAATTGGAAAGCTTGAAGAATCAACAGGATACATTGTTTGGGTTAATTCCAATTCTTGAAGATTCCAAACAACCATTTGATTGATCTGCAGAAAGGTGTTATTTTGGATACTCATAAAGATAACGAGGCCTTCACGAGATAGGCTTTAGTTTCTTCTGTTGAGAAAACTAACAAATTGTTGTTTTCTGTTTCTGTAGCCATTTTCTAATCTCTGTCTTGACTGTGTCTTTAAATTAATAGCTTGAATAACTACAAAAAGAACAGTTACTCTGTTAACATTTGCTTTAAGGTTGACCTGTTTTAAAAAAACCTAAGGCATTGGATTACCAATGGAGCATTTTATTAAAAACGTGGAGGATTTAAGTTGCTGTTTCACATAAAAAAAAGTAGTAACAAGTTACAATACATTTTCACAAGCCTTCATAAGAGCGGATTTACAGTTGAGATATCTGAAAGTATCTGTGTTTATAAAGCAGTGCTGAGTGAAGGAGGTTTATGATTGACTATCAATGGTTATGTTTACATGTCAGCGCTGGAGGGTTAGGTAGGTCCTTACTTATAGAATCCCGTTTCCTGTACCAAAAAGTTGACATTTACCCAATGTGTGCTGTAAAACATCTTCTGCAGAGAATCAGCTAAATAGGGATTTGATGGTTCAGTTGTTTACTGCCATTAACTGGTTTTTTATCTTATCATTATTGAATAATGACCATCAAGAGCTACCTCCCTGTGGCTAAGGAAATTATGTTACAAGCTTGCTTTCAGGGTGTCATGCTAAGTACTGGAGGAACAAAGCTACCACAGGACTTCACATTTTCTTGTGTTGATGTCTCTTTAAAATTTTAGGATACATTGCTGTCAGAGGAATGAAAAATATTCTTGAGCACAACATTAAACACAAATTAATTAATCAATCAACCATCAAGAACGCAAAGCCAAATTATTGGCACTAAATGTTGCCTCTAGAAACAACATCCAATTGATGATAGCCTCTAGACTTGCTTATCTGGAAATTTGTTTTTGTACAACTTTTATATGTGACTTTGGCACTTGACGCTACAGATCCAAGTACAATTCATTATTTCGGTACATCAGGGATACTTGCACATGTTAAAGCACTCTCATGATCTATCAGTAACAAAAAGAAGAAAAAATTATTTTCAGAAAATTAGTCGGGTCATAAAAGTCTGCTACGGCTTTGTTAAGGTGTTATTCTTCAGTTGACCTTGCCAATGTTTCACTAGGTGTGTTTAGAAGTCCTATTTCTGTAACTAGACTATTTCTGCGGAGAAGGCTATTATTGAGTACTGTTACATGTAGTTGGCTGTTAAAAGGAATTTGTGCCCAATTTATAGTTGCATGTAGTTGTAGACATTATGAACCATTTTTAGAATCAGTCCTCGAGGATTTGGTATCACTGTAACATTAGCCAAATTATATCTAGATGTGTTTTTATTCTTGTCATTGTTTGATACAATTATCTCTCTATTTACACATGTATGAAAGTATATTCTCTGACCTATAGGACACTGTTTATCGTTTTGAGAAGGTATTATGTAAGACAAGAGGGAGTTAGGTTGGTAATGGTTGTGTTTGGATCAGAACAAGGTGGGTGGTCTAGGTGTTCTTTTGCTTATGCTGACAGGTGAGAAACAGTCTTTAACTCCTCACCATTTCTGGGGTCATTAAACCCTACTTGAACCTTCAGCGCCATTACTTTCTTTCAACACTATGGTTATCCTGATTGCCATTCCCATTGGATCTCATTTAAAAATTCCTACAATAAATGTATTGATGTTAAATTTATTGACTTTGGAAAAAACACTCCACTATAGAGTAAGAGCTGCTTCTGGACAGAACAGTCCACTGAGTTATTTGAGGCTAAGTAAGAGCTGCTTCTGGACAGAACAGTCCAC
>JAVFBZ010167726.1:0-13988 GCA_032466195.1 Katharina tunicata
AGCTAAGTTAAGTGTAAATCCTGTGGTTGACAAGAGATCCAGATGACAGAGGAAGCCTTATCCTCTTCCTGATGTAAACCACACTGTGTCAATGACCTGTCTCCCTGCTCAACTGTACAATATGGGCTGCTTGGGAAAGCACATCTGGATTTCCTTAAAGGATATCAATTAGATTCCCAGGCCCACAATATGTGTGGTCTTTAATACCAGCAAATTTATTTATTAAACTGCTCCCACAACTACCTTTAAGTAAAATTTAACCTGCAAATGGACTAATCTCTCCCAGACTGTTGAGTAAATTCCTATTGTTCTCTGGCCAAAAATAAGGCGCTCTAAAATTGTCCAGAATTCCTCAAATATATTACTAGCTGCCTAAGATTTAAATTCCTCATATATGTTAACTTTTTAGTATTAGCATATTAGAAAAAAGTGACAGGCTTCCCGACAGTACTGTCAGTTACACAGGACAAAATAAATCAATCCAGGCAGTTCGATTATAAAACAGATACGGTTTACTTCTGTGATTGAAAAAAAAATCAAGAAAAGAAATGAACTTCCATGAGTACTTTATTTCGAATTTTTCCACTTGTTTTTCCCAGTCACAATGGGCCATTAATTTTCAAAAACAAAATGACTTAGATCATTATAGTATGGACATTCAATGCCCTGTAATATTAGCTTATAAGGGAGAGGGTAAAATTACAGGAAACCGAGGGATTTCAGGAGACTAGGTTCCCACTAATAAAGAGTTACTACATGGAAAAGAACCCAACCTTAAAGAGGCACCGTCAGACCTAGTGAATACTCTTCATCTGTATTTTTTGTTTTCACATGTTGATTTGAGATGCTGCGAAAGCATCATTATTGCAAAATGATTTGTTTGTTTCATTGGTGTTAAACGTGATACTCTATTGCAGAATGAGAAACGGCCGATTATTGTAAGTTGGAGGTCACAGGATTAAACTTTCAGAGGACAGCATACATAGGTCAAGTATTTATTACTCAAGAATGTCGATCAGCAGTGAAGTGAACGGCTCCAGCAGTCAATAGCAATGAGCACTGTGCAATGAGCTAATAAGGCTCGAGTAGAAGAGTTGGAGTAATGAATTTAATTAATAACATGAAAAGAATTAACAAGGAACAAATATTTGGTGTTTGAGAAAATGTACAGTCTCTGAAAATCATACCTCACAAATCATTATTGCCAAATGGGGCTCAAAAACTGGACAAGACATATATTGTTTATTCAATTTGAAGGATGATTTAAGATGGCCGAGTAATATAGAAAAATACACAGAGAAACATCCTGTCCCATTTTCCCCATGCCATTACCCAATTATTATTACATAGGGCTGTGCTAACACCTCAGTATATGTATGTACTGCTAATCTTCTGTTAAATCAGTGCCTAACTACTTGTACCACTTTGGAATCTGAGAGAACATGGGGACTGTATTTTAAATCAAGAACTTGGTGATATAGAAAAATATGAACCGTGCTGCTTTTTTTTCTTTGTTCACCAAATAGCCACATAAAACAAAGTATTTTCTAATAAATGAGATGAACTTGGAGAGCTCTGTACATACCCTAAATGCTCACCAAATTCGACCCCTTTACCACTTAACAAACTACATGCTATGCAAAGGATAAGAAGTTGAGAAAAAACAATATTGACATTTTTATGAAGTTTAGACTTGAAGCTACCAGAAAATATAAGTTTAGTTTCAGATTCATATTGATAAATTCAATAAATTACCTAAAACTTGTGACCTTTATAAGGTCATACTTGTTGAGGACTTGGGGTACTCTGTTCACTTAGTGTTTATTTAGTTTCCAGTTTGAGGAAACCAGACAGTAACAGTAAATCAGGTGAATGACAACCACATGGTAGATGTAATAAGGTGCCTCAATGACTACCATAGCCCAGTACAACCAGTCTCTATTAGCATTAAGCCTCCATCAGAGGTCTTTGTCTTCCCACACTCTGTCCATACCAGGCATTGCTCAAGTGTCAAGTACTCCCTAAGGGTACCAGGAAAACAGAGGTTGGTACAATCAGCTGTGTGAGGTTATCACTAACTTCATAACATCACTATCTTAGTATTACGCAGTTCATTAGCAAGAGACACGTTTTTAAGACTTAATAACTTCTTGGCTAGCAATCAGTTTGGCATTATAACAATATCTAAAGAGATTAAAACACTCTAACTACAGATAACTTTTCCCCCTTATGAACTCCACTACAAAGTTATTTATATTTGAATGTGTATTTAACAATACAAGACACACAGAAAACCTTCGCTTTCTGTTAGCCTTTTTCCCTAGGAGTGGAGGGCAACATAAATCCCACATAAACCCCCTGATAAGAAATTTCTTTGTGTATACAAATGAAGCAATAAACTTACAATGATGTAAGTTATTCTAACCCATGATTCAGTTATACCAGGTAATTGAAGTCGGGTTACATTCTACAAAACCAATTTCAAGACAATACATAACCTAATTAGCACACAAGGCTATAATTAAGCAGAGCTTGATGAATTCAAATGTAAAGTTATTATTCCGACAGACACCTTAAAGTTTTCAACATAAAAACGACTTTGTATACCTATTTCAACTTCAGGGTTTCTACACCCTGTGTGGCACTTTAATTTGTTATCCCTCAGCAAATCAAAATTTAAAAAATATTTGGTTAGTTCTCAACACAATTTTATTTTAAACAAAGAGGGTCTGTCGGGCTGGAGTGACCTTTCCCACAAAATGTTAAAGTGCTGTTCTTGATGAAACTGAGCTATCTGTCTAATCAAAGTTTACTTTCTCATCAGCCCCTCCTTATCTCTCTAACGAGCCAGAGTTACCATTGGAGGTCACAATCAAGAGCGGTGCCAGACAGCCTGTTATTAACCACCTACTGTATATTTAGACTGCTCTCACTGAGTCACTTGATAGAATGTTTCTAAACTGTAGAGAATTAGTAAGTTACAGTGTATGGGTACGGTGTGTTACAGTGCATACAACCTGTTGATTGGTACATAAGAGAGCAGTTGTTAACCCAGAACGTGGCTAGTAAATTTAAACTGCTAACAGACAAAATTGAACATTTCTGTGTCAAGAATTTGGCAGTAGTGTTTTAAGACTTCATTCAGTATAGACATTGAGGCTTTGGTATAGTGACCCTGAGAGTTCCTCAAACTACAAAACTTCATTTCAAGAATAGGCAATAACAAAGGAACTTTAAATAACATTCTGGTGACTGAACAGGGAGGGCATTTAAGTGTGTACCATAGATAGCCTGTAGTATAATATCCCTGTTAATGGTGCTTCTCTCATGGTCACATGTATGATTTTCTCCCAGTTACAAAGCAGCTGTCAAAATTATTCAAACTCTGAATATCACTGAATACTGAAGACAAGGACATCCCATCAAACCACATTTTATAAAGCACTTGAAATTAATAATACAACTGTTAACCATCTTGATCAAATTTGTTACAATTGCATGAACCAATGACAATAGGTCAGGCTTCACTTCCATCACCTACGAAATACATATGTACAAACTGGATCTTCTAACCAAGTACAAGAGCATTACTTAGAGCAACCAGATGAAATTACAAGGAAGTTTACCATCTTCCTATACATATACAACCTGTTGCTACATGTAAGAGCATAGGAAAACAGTGTTTAGCCTAAGATGGAACTAGGAAATACAAGACCTGGGGAAAGTAAACTTTGACAGCACAGTATGACTAATATCTCATTAACAATCATCAGATAGACTGCATGAGAAATAAACATGAATCTACCACTAAAATAAGAATACTCTAAAAGCATGTCCAAATAATTACAAAAAATATTAAAGGGGGAAACAGATTTACCTTTACTAGTTGGTAACACAACCATTATAATAAAAGTTGTACATCCAGATTCAAATTCATTATATTTTTTATTAAAGAACCTGTGCACAGGCTATCACACAACAGTCTATTGTGTAACTTCATGCAATTAACCACTGTTAAGTACAAACATCAACATCAAAGGGAACTTAAAAACAAACTACACCCAGTTCAGAGAACCCAAATTAAAAAAGGAAAACAATCTGCTACATGTATTTGAATGATAAACCAGATTAGTGGACTTATTTTATCCAAGTTTGTGAATGAGGCAAACACAAACCAAAACATAATAAGTTAAATTTATGATGATAGAGTTTAAAACACACAATTAATGAAATCTGGAACCAAAGTCATTGACAATTAAACTACAAACTCCAGTAAATATTTTTAAAAAATCTCACCATGATGAAACAATCGTCTTAATTAAACAAATTAAATTTTATGAATTTAGTTAAATGTATTTCCCTATTTTCACATTTCTATACTGTCAATAGAGTCACTAATATTCTTTGATTGATTGATTGATGTGTAAAGCTACGTTTCCTTTTGTGCAGACACAGATACTGAAAAAAATCGCTCTAAATGTTAATACAGAGAGTGTTTCCATTTGTACGGGAACGTATGCGGACACGGATGCAGACGTAGATACGAAAATCTTCGACCGGATCATGTAGCAATCGGTACATTTTTCGGATGCGGAACCGTATGCCACAAATACACTTCCAGTCTCTGCATACGGAAAATCGGATGAATTTACACACAAAACAGAATTATCCGCATCCGCACAAATGGAAAAATAGCTAACTCGAGTGTATTTCACTTATATGATATGATAGATTTGCCGGTGTATGGTGGAAAACCGAGAAGAAACCTCAGAGAGAAAAAAACAGCAAAACCTGCAGACACCAGGAAACTTCCCTTATATCTTATTTTCTCTGAAGATGTTTTATTACTTCCCCAGTATTATACAGTTAAAGTGCCTTCTTAAAATGTGTTATTTGTTCTTATAAAAGAATTATCTATTTGTATATGTTATTGCTATTTATTCTTATATTATTATAATTGTTATTTAATCCTATAATTGTTATTTAATCTCATATAATTGTTATTTAATCTCATATAATTGTTATTTAATCTCATATAAGTGTTATTTAATCTCATATAAGTGTTATTTAATCTCATATAAGTGCTGTGTGCTCCTGGACTTACCATAACTGGTGGAGTTGGCAATGACCAAAGACTCTGACCTTTGATTATCTGAGCTGGAAGGCCAGTTAGACCTAGAACTGCTACTACTATAAGAGCTGTACTCCTTTGAGGGACGACTAGTCACACTGTAAGAGCTATAATCCCTGTGGTTAGAATCCCTGGAACGAGTACTGGGGTAATTACTGGAGCTATAACTGCTATAACTACTGGCACTATTGTAACCACTTGGGCTATAACCACTTGAGCTATAATCCTTGGACGGGTAACCAGTATATCTGGATGACCGGTAACTCATGATGGACCAAAAAAAGTCTTTCAATTAACTTAAACAGACACACTCAAAGAGTCATCATTAAGAGAAAATGTCTTCAAAGTATAACCATTGGAATGAAAGTCCTTTCCAACAAGTCCCAGGATTTTTTTTTTTTTTCAATAGTCTGTTGATAAATTTGTAAACATGAAAATCTTGAAGAAAAAGGAATGGAAGTTGTTCTATCTCTAAGGGTCTAACACTGATGAATAAACACCAGAGGACTTGTCTCCAGAAATATACCACCTTCGCTACTTGTCTTTGTGCCAAATAACTGTGGAAAAAATCCTGGCAGTGCGTAAATAGTGGGGCACACTGTTTGGAGGGTATATTGATGCAGCATCTAGTCAGCTATCTGTTTTCTGTTTGAAGCCAGATCCGCTAATGACAAAGGCATGTAGAGCTGTAGGTAGAAAATCACAACCACTGACCGTCAGCTCCCATAGAGCAATGATACAGAGATGAGTGCTGAGTTTATACTCTTATATTCGTTGTCTTAACACTTGACGTAAATCATCAACAATCAGAATTCTCAGTTATTCCAAAGGAATTGTTTTGGATCAGATATTCTGAAGAAAACCTAACAATTACAGTAAATCAGGCAATCAAGCAGGAGCTTCCTTGCTGGCAAACACAGAACACAATGTGCTAGCACTTTATGGCAGTCAACAACTCAACAAATCCACAAATAGAGCAAACAAATAAAACAACTCAAAGTTTGCCAGAGCTACCAAAGTTTAGTTTTTGCGACAATGTCTGAATGTCACCAGAAAGTCACTAGTAACCAGAAGGGAACCGCTGTTTACACTCCAGGCTAGCCTTCTGAGGCTTCAAATGCTGCAGGACAACTTCCCCAGCAGCCTATATAAACTAGGCTAGATGAATTTAATTACAGAAGGTTCAGTGTAGGCAATTCTATGACCCTGATAATAATTTCTCAGTTTGTGTTACTGTGGACCAACTGTTGAGCCTGGCAAAATTCATAGCAGTCCAATTGTAAGAAGGGGGAGGAGGCGGTACAACAAATATACATTCTCTGCTCAGATTCCAGGACAAGTGCCAGATAGTGGAAAAAGCTTATACAATTGGGTAAAAATGGTTGAGCTATTTTCCACCTTGAAGTCTATACAAATATTTCTAGAAGACTTAATTTTATTAATCCTGTGGTCCCATTTGTAGAATGGAGTATTCCAAAGCTTCTGCAGTGACATTGGATGCTACCAGAGGACACATGAAAATGCTTAAACTATTTCTTCCTTTGTCTGGATGCTTTAAAATGGCTTAAAGCAACACTTTAAGATGGGGACATTCTCAAGCTTATAAGAAAAGAATATAAAGACTTGTGGAATTCTTATACCAGTGTTTGGTCAAGAAGTTTCATGTGTGGTGTCCGTCAGCAAAACATGTGTTTAAAAAGTGACATTCCAAAAATGTTTCCAGACTAAACAAACCTGTGTGAAAAAATACTCTTTAATGAAGAAAGAAGACAAAATCTGGTTGTTGGCATTTCTAAAATAGCCACTTCTCTTGTGTACAAAGTGCAAAATGTAGAAGGTATAAGCATGAATATCTCTTTAAAACAATACATGTAGGAACTAGGATGTAGGAATAAATACATACTGACAAGTTTTTGAGGGCGGATGTGTTTGTCTAATCCAATGAGTAGCTGTGTTTATACTGCCAACCACCGATACCAAACAATCCACCTATATAGTACATGTCTTACTCACATAGCAAGACATTGATATCAACTTAACCTTATTTATCCAAACATTCTAAAAACACCTTAATCTATAATTCATATCAAATAGTATTTATTTTAGCTGTCATGTGACATGATCCAGTAAGGGTAAGTAGTATTGGTTTAATAAAAGCTGCTAAGACAAATAGCATACCATAGTAAAAATATCTGTATTCTGACAGAAATTTCAAGAGCTTACTTCCTGAGGTGATAAGATTTAAGGGCGACTTTTTTTTATATTTGGTATTTGCCATCAACTTTTATGCTTGTTTCTCCTCTTTCAATACATTTCTAAAAAGACAGCATGCTACCCTACCCTACCCCAAATGCTCAACACATTCGACCTCTTTACCACTGAACAAAGTACATGTTATGCAAAGGCTAAGAAGTGGAGAAACAATAATCTTCAAATTTTTATGAAGTTCAACTTAAAGCTATCGGAAAACATAAGTTTTCGTTCCAAACTCACATTGAATAAATTCAATAAATTACATAAAACTTGTGCCCTGAAAGGTTGAATTTGTTGAGGATTTAGGGTAATACATTGTTCAAAAAAGTCCAAAAATAGACAAAAACACTGAAGCCTAAATTTTGTTCTGTCGATAAATCTTTATCTAAAAGGAATTAATGTTTATTATTCAACTGTTAACATTAAATAAATATTATTAAAGACTACTATTACTACACCCTGGTTCCAAATAGTGATTCTACCCTGTTTCACCTGAGCTTAATTCACTTCATAGTTTTATTTATCTTTCCTGCCCGATGTAACTTTCTTTCAGAAGGGGTAAGATTATACTGAATATAAATATTTCTATAATTATAATTAATTATAATTATTTTTACTAATTCAGTGTTCGTCATGAAAGTATTTAATAGTGCACGAGTGTATCTGAGAATCTGACAGCTGTATGTACATTTTGTATGATGCAAAATTTATGCTTTAAGTGGCACTCAAGGATGCTTCACTTATCTAATGACGGTGGTGTATCCCAACAGTATGCAGTGACAGTAGCACAACCAGGTAATGTGACGTCACTTCAACGGTTTGCTCTGTTGGGAAGATTATAATCATCTAGCACTAAGTATGGCAGCATAAAGTTAATCTGAAAGCATATTGGCCTTAGCCAGCGGACTGATTTTATAAACAAAAAATCCCACATTTTTGTGTTAACAATTAAGTTTCATTTTATGGTGTCCAAGCAAATTCAACAGGAATTATTGCCTAAATCTAGCTAAACAAAAGGTCAAAATCATTCAGAGAAACAGATTTCAATTTTACACTTTTGCAAATACACCAGATTCAGGAGAATGCATGTAGCATTTGGTGAATAGGCCTACAATAATATATCAGCTTTCAGATCACAAAATACAGGGAATGTACCACATATTTAGTGATACATTACAGACAATTAAACACAGGATTAAATTTCCACGAATGACTTACCTGGGTGACCAGCTATATTCTTGTTGATAACATTGGTGGATGACGGAGGTAAATTCTCCTCCGCAGGTGAACTTCCAAAACAGATGAATAAAACTAAGAACAACATACAACTAAACGACACATAGGGGAAGAACTGGCATTCAGATATAAACAGTAAACAAAATATTGCCCAACACATACACATACTGGACCCACAAGGAAAATGTTTAAAAAAAAAAATGTTAAAAGTTGATCAGAAAAATTAGCCACAACAAAATAACAAATGTTGACTATTAAAAAAAACTTTTCTAGGAAACTTTCAAAACGTTTAAAATTGAAAGAGATGCCAGTTAGAAAAACAAGTTAAGATACAGGAACATTCAAATAAATCTTGTGAAAAAAATGAGTAAGGGTTGGGAAAATTGGTCTATAGAGCCAGGGCAAGCCTCCTGTATCTCTGAGACAAAGAATCCCAAGGCATGCAGAAGAAAAAGAGATGTCCCTAGAAAAATGAGAAGGGTGTGGGGGGAAGACAGTACTGCCCCTATAATAACATGCTTTTTCTAGAGCCCTCATATTATCAGCTGTGTGCCATTGCATAAACCTATGACCTTTACAGACAGACACTATATACAGAGGAAAAGATTCCACCAATAGGCTTAAATCTGGAAACTTTCTCTTGGAAACTGTATACAAATGATCAGTTGTGCTGTTAGTGAGGGGTACCAGGCCAGACATGGAAACAGCCTCATATACGGTTACCACTTCAAAAATAACATAGGTTCTTTAAATATTCTAATCATGAGAATAGTAAAATAGAAAGAAGCGATTCTAGAAGAAATCATAATACAACTTGGCTTTGTTTTTTGCAAGAATAGCAGGAAGGTGTTTTATGTGTTGCTTCATTCGATGTCAAATGGTTTGGTTTTCTTGACTGGCATAAGGTTGTACTTAAGGCTATTTCACTCATGGCGTCCTACCTGGCAAATGGGTGAATAAAACCACCGACAACAACCAAGACAACACAGAACATTTACAGGGCGCAAAAACAGGATGTTATAAATCATACCAAAACAAATCAGCTTCCTGGCGCCCTTTAATTCACAGAACACCAGGGCACAGGAATATTTTCTCCATTCACCCTCAGTAAAAAGGAGTGATATAATTTGATGTTTTATATTATAAGATTTACAAGCTCTAATTCAAATACTGTCTTACTGTAACTCTTAGTCAACGGGGAGAAGAAAAATACTGTCACCATATGTAGTTCATCAAATAGCAGACATGTTTATTTCCAAATGAGGCTTAAAGATGTTAGATAGAGAGGTGCCATGTAACAGCTGGGATGAGCTGTGCTGGAGGATTTTATGTGATACACCTGGGTAGTTTGTTTAATACCTTTAAACAAAAACTGATTTTTGTTCCTTGTTTTCATCTTACATACTTGTAAGTTGTTTTTCACGTGAAGTTTTGCAATTCATAAAAAAAATCAGGCAAATAAACTATTAGTTTTATTTTTGTGTACAAAAAGTTGAAGGTTTACATTGGGTATATAAGGAAGCTGGAATGAAAACTATGGACTGATATTCCTGTATATGCTAAACTCCTGTAACAGATATCCTCATTATAGCAATTAGATGGCCCTGAGAGACAAACTGCAGCTGGGCATTTCAGAGTACAGGAGATGGAAGATGTTTTATCGGTGTTAATAAACTTGTCTAAACTGATGGCCAAAACTTGTTTCAAGAAACATCTAAAATAGTTTAAACTTCCATATCAATTTTTGAAAAGTAATGGAATATTTAACACTCTAAAAAACATCTTTGAAACACTCTAACTTTACTTTCGAGTCCTACATGAAAAAATAAATTTTCCTGGTAATTATGGAACAGGAAAAGGGTGTTTAATCAACAGTAAGTTTGAGGATAACAAATAAAATAAAAACAGGACAGAACAAACAAATCAGCTTCCTGGCACCCTTTAAATCACAGAGCACCAGGGCACGGGAATATTTCACCAATAGACATGGAAAGTGATATAATTTGATGGTTTATATTATATGATTTACATGAGCTTATTCAAATACTGTGTATAGTATATGAGAATAAATGTGGCCAGCTGTTATTGAGGAGAGTCTGAAAGGATGTTTTACTCCATTCTCTATTAAAATGAGACCAAGAGTTTACATGAATGAAGCTGGAGAAAGCCACGGGTGCTCTGTCAACCAGGGCAAAAACCTGACCGAGTTGACCAGAATTGTTCCTACATCTATAAACAACAACCATTGCTGACAAGACAATAATAAAACAATGCTTAAGAAGGCTTTACACGAAAGTAATGTGCATTTAGTCAGGTGCCAACAGCTGTCACAGGGATGCTAACACATAAAACTCATCATTCAAGTATCACTCCGAAGGCATCTAATGTACTGCCCACATCTCGGATGAGATACTATCATCGCCATTTTGGCCGGAACATTTTCACAGCCTGCGGGTCAAACTGCCAATGTAGACAGTTCCATTTGCTTTACATTCAGAACATAATTTACTCCTAAACTAAATATTGTGCATCGAAAGCCATATGAAATTCGCTTGATTACCCTATATTTTCCTACGTGTTTATTGTCCATACGGCGGTAAACAGGCTTCCGACAAACAAAATGTACCATTTTGATACATTTTCATACACCTATCATGGCCAAGCTAAGTGATAACAGTGAAATAACGAGAAATCTCGCGAGGTTTGGCCAATTGTTGAAGTATAGAGACTTTTTCCGATCAGAAATAGTAAAGATTATCAAAAATAATGGAGCACCTTTTAGCCAGGTAATATGATACACAGAACAACCAACCAGTAATGATTATGTGCATCATGAGCGCTCTGTCTGTTTTGACAAAGTGGGTCAGGAACAAATTATACATTTCTTAAATTCAAAACAGAAAAGATTCATTTTAGTTACATTTTAACATTGGCTTGAAGCAAAATAACTTCCTCGGGGAAATGGCTAGAGTACATAATGATAAAGTAGCACCACATTGGATGAAATGTTCGCCATGAAAATATTCCATAATCAACAACAATGATCCATAAAAGAATGATAAGGATTGCACTGCCGTCAACTTCTATGTCAAATATGAAAAGAATAATCTGATCTAATTATTATGTCACATAACATATATATATTTTATGCACAAAGCCCTATGTGTATGAAAAGAGATATGTTTATATTCAGACACTTGACTACGAAAATATAAACACTTTGATAAGAACTGAAATCAGTTTAATCTAACAGAGTGCTATCTATCCCAAATAAAACACAAATAACACTGATAAAAACTTGTTCTGTGAAAGCTGAATATTGTAAGAGCTTTACTGGTCTTGGAACCGATATGCTCCAGCCACTAAATCACTGTGAAATATTGCTACACTCCTAGAGGGGCTGTTACAACCCACATTACTGATAGATGTGATCAAAGAAACAAGGGCGATTTTAAGTAACGAGAGTGAAGATCTTAGCAGGAGATATGTCAAACGTTTCCAGACCATTTGAAGTAAGTCTTTTTCCTTACAACATATGGCAATGATGATACACTTTATTAGTAAAACACTTAGTTCTCATATGACCATATTATGTGGGTGTAACCAGAAGTGAGAGGCTGTACTCTCTTTGTTTGCTTTGTGGCATTATAATAAATACCCTTCCAATACAGCCCCTTCTAACCCCCACCCCATCAAGGATTACACAACATACTTCTCATACAAACACCTAGAGAAAGATTTTTTTAAAAACCTCTGAATATTGAATCTACTTTCCTGCTGGTGCCTGAAGGTTTGCCAAAATAAAAAATATACATCAGTACTTCAATAAACAGAGTTTAGTTTATCTATTTCTACATAAACTTAATCTATGCACAAGATTTGTACAAACGATTATCTTATCAACATGCACACTCAATAATAAATCCTCAAACAAGACATATTAATGTAAAAAGATAAAAAGGTAAATTAATTCATGACATTTTAGTAAAAGAATTTTTTTTTATTTTTTTTTTTATTTTAAAGTACTGCAAAAATAAAAAAAATTAAAATTTGCTGCAATTTACGAAAATTATAATGGACAGATACTTTAAGACATTCACAAAACACAAGATTTGAATGATTAAATACTTGATAAGTAAACTATCATGCACACATGCATAGAATTTAGCTCAAGATGGTGATAGATGATAAGACAGATCACAAGCTTATTGTAGCTCAGTCATTAGAAGATTTAGAAAACCAAGACATCATAAACTAGTTTGTGACATCGATACTGTTATTGTGATGCTACAAATTAGTTTATGATCCCCTTGAAACACAACAGTATCTCAAATGACAAAGCAGAAGGGTTGCAGTAAATCAATGTGACTAGTATGCTCATGTAACAGAAAGCTTTGGAGGCAAGCAAAGAAACGAGACGGTGTACCACAATAATGAAGGACATATTTTGACTACACGACTTACGAGAAGACACAGATACAGAGCGTTTCGTAACTCCTGCTGCTGCTTTAGAAGTTTGTTTTGAAGTTGAAGGATCAGCTGTTTTCCCTGTTGATTTCGCGGGAGAGGATCTTGACCTTCGAGGTAAGGGAGCTAAATCATACAGATATTTACATTTACGTTAGCTTTAATAGTTTTAAGTTCAGTTTAGTTTGTAAGAAAAGATTTAACCTCATTTCCACTGTTTCTGTCTTTAAAAAGGGCATGGCCTACTCCACTATTCTGCAGCTACTAAATACAGCGCACTTGGTTTTCAAGTAATTTTGAAAGTCAAAATGATAATGTATTTAGTCTTGCATTCTATCTGAACAAGGATAATATAAGAAGCCTTTGTTCTGTTACTTTGTTATTTTATCAGGAAAGCTACTGCACACACATGTCCATTTAAATTTGTTACATGTCATTATTTTTAATTATTAGTACTGCTAAATGTGATATTGTGTACATTCAGCCGATCAAACTAAACAGTTAGTAGAAACAACCATGTTCAAAAGTAAGGTTAGTTATATTATAGGTTGTTACAACTGCAAAAATAACTTAGCAATCATATATGGAAACTTCAACAAAAAAGGCAATAACTGGTACAGCCATATAATGCATTCACATTGTGATTAAAAAGTGTAAGACTGAGATTCACATTGCATGTGTACATGTATAGCTAAAGCTAGTACATAACCCAGCCAAACTCTGAGATGGTAAACAGAGAGAGAGATGGTAAGCAGATTTGTCTCCCCTGTTTTTCAGTTTTGGTTTACACTGTACATTACCTATTGGTGGGATACTGCTCTTTATTTCTGCCTTCCTTCTGGGGGATTTCTGAATGTTCTTCTCATTCATGGCTTTGACCGAGTTCTTCAAAGAGATATAT
>JAVFBZ010167737.1:1988-16837 GCA_032466195.1 Katharina tunicata
AAAAGATCTTTCTATGTTGCTCTCTTAAAACGATGCCGTACTTCATCTCTTGTTGCTGATAAATTCTCTTCGAAAATATACAGCATTTGTCTTAACACTTCTTCTCCTACGTTGTCAAGCAAAGTTGCCGTATTCGCCCATATTGGAGGTAGCAGACGACTTGGTTTGTTGCGCAAATCGCATATTTATTTCCCGTTATTTCGTATTTATTTATTTTTCTCGATTAAAATGAAACGGTATATTAATACTATTTATTTAACTAATTCTGTCCCATTTTTTTTTGCGGAAATCCCTGAAAAAGTAGTCTCAACTCATTTGCATAAATTGTGTAAACTGTAAAACATGTCGTTAACACGAGTGTAAACCGCATTCCATTGATGACGTGACGCCATTCTGACCAATCGCATTGAGGATGCGATCGGAAGAATCAAAGTGGGGAATTATAATATTATGACTTCCAAATAGTGAAACTTTCAAACGTTACGGTTATAACGATAATGACGTATATCTGACTGACATAATCCCTTTTGCATGTTATCGAAATTTCGCAATCTTTGTTGGTCTAACATGGCCAGATGACAAAGCTACGCTAATGAAGATGTCTGTAGAGCCACATTATTACTGGAATGCGTTGGCAAGTGTATTCTGTCTGAATTTTGTTTAGCTTCTTACAAGTAGTAAGATTCGGTTAAGTTGATTGATGTTTGTGAATGCCACAGAAAGTTACACGACTAAAATAGGCTCGCACATTTCTAGACACTGGGAAGAATACCAGCACGAATGTAATGAAAAGCCATCTTTGATGTTGTCGAAGTACTGTTTCCGCAAAAAGTGCGCCGAAGAAGGAATCGTCTATGTCTTACAACCAACTGATTTGAAAATAAACAGAGTAAAACCTTGTCGCACAGCCGATTCAATTTGAGGTCAGTAAATGGCCAAGAAAAAAAAACACACAGATAAAATCATAACGGAGCCACACCAAATCCGATGTTAACTACCCGCAAAATACACGCAGGGCCGATAACTCTTTATAAGGTGCGCAACAAGATGGCCAGTCAATACCTTAGAGTTAACAACTCGATTGTAGGGAGATTGAATTAATTCTCAATTGTAGAATGAGAAATTCAGCGACTAAGGGCCGGCGTTCGCGATTTGGAAAGATTGCCATCGCCATGCAGGGTTGTCGTTTTCAATTCTGGAAGAAATTGGGCTGTTCGGCTTTCGTCAAAGAAAAATGTGATTCTTAAAAGCAATAAAATTGCACGGCGACAACTTCATAAGAAAGTCAGAAGACGTGTTAAAAAGTTAAATCGAAATCAAAATAAAAAAGAAAATCGAGAATGTGGAATCAATAAGGTTTCCTGTCCTTTTATATTCTTAAACTTCCAAATTTCCCTTAAAGTTGAAGAAGACGGCTTTTTTTATATTTGTGGGCGAACACAGAAAGACCGATAAGCGGGAACACATTTCCACTGAAATATAGTTTTTGTGTCCGTGGGTAATTAAGAAGTCTCACCAATGGAAGTGCCTGATTGCGTAGGTTTCACTTTCATTTGAGCCCTGACAAGTACCAGGCCGAAAATAATTATACTTCCGGTAGACATAGTTACTCTTTGATGGGCGCAGGTCTAACATGAGAACATACCGTAATCTGAATAGTTTTGAAAATCACTGCATTTTTTTTCTTTATTCGGCTTCAGAAGTAACCAAACATTTTCCTCAATGTTGCTATAAATCTGAGTTTTATCATCTTCCTCTCGGCCTTCATATACACAACACAGATAACCTCTTGACCCTTAATTTAAAAATCATATGTTCGGCAGCCATATATCAGTAAAGGTGGAATTTTAAAATGGAAATGGCGTCTGATCACGAGAAAGATGGCGTCACACTTGAAAAAGAAAAAATCCAACCTTAGAAATTGATTTGCTCCGGTCAAAATGACAGTTTTCCAAAGTACATGTGAAAATACAGGGGTCTTTTATTTGCACAAATTATATTTTTGGCGCTGTTGCCTCGGGGAAGGTGAAAATTTCAAATTAAAATGTCGACCCCGATCTGGCAAACGGAGACTTACGTTGAGCCGATTAATTGAATATTTCTATGTTTGAATATATTTGTCTGGAATATCAAGAGATTCGGTCTGTATTTGTCAGCTTTGCTAAACGAATACTCTGAAGTCGCTTGAATTCTAGATCGTTAAATGTATATTATATTGGAAAAGATGGCAACCGTTTTGTTGTTTTTTTCTCGCAGAATAGAAAATGAAGTACCCAGGAAAGTTGCATGTTATTAACTGTTGTATTCTGTATTGTTTTCTTTTATCGACGTCGGTCATACTTTTCGAATAAAAATGACTTAATATTCCATTTATGTATTTGTGTTACTGGATGATATATTCAACACTTCATAGGATAGGTATGAATTAAACATTAAGCAGTTTATTTGAAAATCAGGCATTTAATGGCAACCACATCAATACCACACCTAAGCTGAAAATCTGTCTTATTTAATATCTCATTAGGCGCCCAATGCAAATAACGTTGTTTATATTGTAGTAGCATACTTTAAATTCATGGTCCTCTAGTTATACAGCGCGTCGTTGGGCAGGAGCCTCCTGTGACCCGGTGCTCTCCTAGCTAAGGGGCAACAGGAAGCCTATTTGTTGTGTTGCCCTGTACATGTATTATGGCGTCTTCGTGTTGCCAGGATCGCTTAGGGCGGTAATTATTTTATAAATGACTCTTATAGTACATAACTATGAAAGCGAATCTTTTACTAAGAGCTCTTTATTCGCTGGTCCACACAGTGAAACACATCAACATTTTTAATCAGGCTGGAATAAACGCCTATGAGAAAAACTGTTGCAATCCTTTCGTCCGAGCAATAGCGCACAAGCTCGGCTGAAAGACGGTTTACATAACAGAAGACGAGCAGATTGTAACCTTTGTTGAGGAACCCTGTGGAATCCTATTATATGAGTTAATTCAGGTACATCAATTGTAGCTTGTCGCTTAACGGGAGATATGTAAGTATTAAATTGTTGAACTAGGACAAAGGCTGGATACCCCGAAGATACATGGTTTTGTCACGGTGTGCATTTTTGGTTGTTACGTTGAAAATAATGTATGATCTTGTCCATAGAACATGACTGTACAAAAACATATTTGAAATACATTTCTTGAACATTCCTAGATTAGAATGGCATGATGTTGACAAAAACATTCCACGGAGTTAGCTATCTAACTATTAATTGTGTATTAATTTGTATATATTTACTAACCTTAAACGAGTGGAGGAGGGAAACCAGATGTTTATATTCGACAAATTATAGCACCATATCTCCACATTTAAGAATGTTCTTTGACGAATAACTCGATTTATGGATCAACTAATATCGCAAATACAAAACGTAAATTTTTCACTATTTTCCAGTTATTAATCATTTCCAAATTGGCTTCACGAAAACGTATCGCGGCGTTCTAGTATCTGTTCATCGAGTGTTATCCCAATAAAAGGAAAATACTGCTTATATTTTGCATCATTTACACCAGAAGTGTTCCATGGATGAGTGCATAAAGTCGTCCTGTCGTTGGAATTACACACTCCAGAGTAAATTAACTGCTGAAATTCCAAATCTTGGTTCACAGTTTCAGGTAAGAAACAAATTTGAACATACTGGCAGAACCAATCCTCAACTGTTAGATTACCATAATAAATCTCGTGATTAGAAAGCTTTATTGTTAAACATCGTCATAGAGTTTTGAGTTTGTTGGGGTAACAGATGAGGTCAGTTGGTAGACTATTTATTTATTTGATTGGTGTCGTGCTCGAGAGTGTTGTCGATTTTGCGTTGCCGTTGAACGGTGGAAAACCGGGTTATAACCACCCGGATCTCCACAGCCACCGCGAATCTTCGCTGATCTACATCAGGTCAACAGGCGGAATCGGTCTGGGTACAGTGAAAGGGAACCTAACGCTCAACCAAGTGAGCCACGGCTCGGCCCAAGTTGGTTAATGTAGGTATTTTGGAAATGAACTTGTCTGAGAATCTGATCTCATCATTTGCACCTTAATGTCCAGGCATATAAAGTTTCTGAACCATTGTGGACTTTGTTAATAGGTCTTTCAAACAGAGGAACTGTAAACTGCAGGAATATTAGTTACCTTCTTAAGCTTTTTGAATCCCACGTAAGCAAACGACAAGTTAAACTTAATCAGCTTTTGAGTTCATAATTTAATAATATTCGAAAGTATTTATATCTGATTTCTTTATTGGATTCCGTATTTTTGACCTATTTGTCTGTCAATGAGTAGTATTTTTTACCTATGGTTGAGTCAAATGCAAAGGCCAGTCTAGCATTACATGTGAATTTTTTCATAAAATGCCATGAGATGACCAGTAGTTTGATATTGTAACAAATACCATTTACGACATTTCTCATTTACGATTGATTGGCGACTACACTGTTTATTACAATATTCCGCTGGTTTGTTTTATTTGTTTTCGTGCAGGAATACGAGATATTCGGCCACAACATTAATCAGCTAAGATGGATTTCTTATAGTCGTTCGATGTACGTGTATTTTAATATCTCCTAAAAGATAGTCGTTTTACTTTACAGTATGGTTGTGGACTTGGCTAATATACTGTAAACTGACTACGGCATGAGTGAGAGGTCAATATTCAATATAAATATAGTACTGTAAACTGACTACGGCATGAGTGACATTAGACTTGTTATGTTCTTCAATAAAAAGATTTGTTTGTTTGTGTGGTTGGTGTTTAACGTCGTACTCAAGAGTATTTTACCTTTATGACGACTTTGCGTTTCCGGTGTATGGTGGAAAACCGGGAAGAAACTTCGTAAAACCACCCCGCGAACTGCACAGTCACCAGAAAACATCCCTTATATACCTAAGGTTCACGGTGGGGGTCAAATCTATTCCGGGTACAGTATCAATAAATGGAAGTGCGAGTCGAGAAGAAATTCGGTCAATTGTCGCCTACATTCTTATGAACTTATTCTAAATAGGAACACTATAATGGATGCTGACATTTCATCAATACGACCACAGAGCAATGATACGCAATGCCAGTCAACTATAAATTGGTCTTGATTCTTAACTTACTACGGAAGCAGTCCTCATACTTATTCTAATTTAATTCCGATTACTGGAGTCTGTAGATTTGACTAAATCGTCCGCCAATGACCAGTAAAGATAATATTGGATCAGCGTCAGAAAATGTCACTTTCTGTCGGTACAAAGAAATCGAAATAGGAACGTTGACAACTGTTGAATTATCTGAAAATGACTTACAGAATTATGTTCAATTACACCCACTGTCCCTCATAAAATGTTATTAACAATAGATTCCCATATTAAATTGATTTATTTAAATTTTGAACAACATAAAGCAACTTCTTATTATGATATTGTGGAAGACAAGTTAACAGTGTGTTCTGATAAGTATTTGAACACAAATACCTTGTAAAGAACGTTTTTAGATAAAACCAATGCCTAAATAAGGTACTCTTTGTTACAGCTTTAAATAATACCATATGAATTACACACGACCTGTCTGTTTAATATTTAACATAGTGCATGATACGTATACAACCTTCTCTGCAAATATGGAGTAAACAAATGCTTCAACGCGAATAACCACAAGACTACACGTTTTCATGCTGGATCTATAAAACAACAGAATTTGAGGAAAATAAAAACAGATGACACTACCGACGCACACCGATCATCAACAATTAGTCTGTATTATATAGTTGTGCCATAGACTGTATCTTGACTTGTGTGATATTGTTGAATTAACATTCAACATTATATCACCGAATCAAATTTTACAGCACGCGAACTACCAACGTAAACCCTCTATTGACTTTGACGAATGAAGACATCACAGATCAAAATGGTTCGCAAGGTGAACTTTTCCGCTAATTCTTATTCATCACTAAAAGAAAGGTGGGCGAGGATTTGATCAACCCAAGACGAGAAAGAAAATTCCTCGAGAACTTTAGTCCTCTACCCCAATATGATCTGTATAATCCGTCTCTTGGCGATTTTTTTTCAAATATAAAGTCTGATTCATGATTTATTTTGTTCACAATAACAAAACTCTTTGGCCAACAAAATGTTCACACCGCAGTTTAATTGAAACACCGCTAAATGTGGCGTTAAAAACAAATCAATCAATAAATCTTTAGGAGAAAAAAAAGCTATTTTAACGTAGTAACTATATACTAACAGTTTATAATATTGGGAAAATAATGCGATTCCTCTCCGTCAATAATCTATACAAGAACATAAGGACTACATTAACACACTGCAACAGCATATTCCTCTTTGATTAAGATTAAAGATGTGGAAATGGGATGTGTAAATTTTATGTCCCTGTGGAGGTGGCACAAAAAACTCTTCATGTCCTGTTGGAAGTGTCAGACTAACAATTTTATGACATACTGATGACCCATCCGTTTCCCTAATGTTACAACGTAGACCATATAACAATTTCAGGTTAGTGTGTTGTGATTGTGGTGACTGTTTTAAATAGCTTTCAAAAGTGTTTGGCTCGTTGAGAAAATCACAATTACATTCCTAATTACAATTTGAAGAGGTTGGAGTATTTGAATGTTTGTACCACTGGAGTTTTGCTCTACTGCTTGATTTGATGATCCGTCGGAAAACTTACCTTTCTCAGAATGTGGTGAAAACCCAGAGAGAAACTCCATAGAGTCCACCCAGGGATTAACGATTCCATTGTTGCTTCAATCATATAATCAAGGTCAAAGTTAAACAAGTTGTAGACCGTTGCAAAAAAATAATTGTTTGTTTGGATGTATAAATTTAGTTTGGCATAGATTCCGTCAATTAAGCAGAAGTACTAGGTTTATGTGGTTAAAATGTTACATTTATCAGAGGAACTAGGTTGTAGGAATTCAGGAATCCTCCAAAAATAGCTGTTTGGATTTCACTCTACAAACCTACGCTTCCCAGACTGATACTACATCTGGATGTATCAACTTAGAAACCTCCAAATTTACACTTCAGACGGTACACACTGAAAGAAGTGTATATTATGAAATGAAACGTATCGATCTAGATATTTATTTTATTAAAAGTGATGCTTCTGTATAACCGTAAGGTCCCAGTCCAGACATCAGGTGTTGCGAGGTTCACATAAAATGTTAGCAAGAATTCAGGGCTTTTCGTCCCTTATATCACTTTACTACAAAAACAGTGCACTAATCTTTATTGAAGACAGCTTCTAATGTTTCCGTATGTAAATATGGACCTTCTGGTTTACCATTGTTTACAAGTAGAAATTCCAGATTCAGCAAGACATGATAACAAATCCATCCATACAGCTTCTTCATTCCGTCTTCGTGTCTCCACATTAAGGATTGTCCAGGAAATACTCAACTCTCTTAACTCGCTCAAAAGATATGTTTCAATTATACAAACCCATATAATGTTTTGAGTTGTGTTCGCGAAATACTGTAATGCCTCAGTTAGGCTTATTTGGTAGTGAACCCTCTATGGACTTCGATGCATGAAGACACCACAAATCAAAACGGTTTGCAAGTGGGCGTGGATTGAATCAACTCTAGAAAGAAAGCATCACGACAACGTTTGTCCTCTATTCAATTATAATGTATATAATTTGCCTCTGGGTGAAATTGTTTTTATGCGTGAAATCCGGTTCATGGTTAGCACCTACGCATGAATGTAATACTTTTGAAAAGACTCTCAAAGGTCACCATTATTTATCCATAACATCACTTTTATCTAAATCTGTACGGACTTTTATCTACTCTGGTAAATAGCCTATACGGGTTTACTTCACGTACACACACTATTAGATAAATGGATGTTTAAAGGTATTGGACTTATCTGAACGTCTACAGTGTATGACCTGTTCCATTATTCAGGTAAATCGGAGTCAAGCTTGAATGTAATCATCACTTCTCTCCAAATATCAATTCAGTAAAGGTACGCTGAGCTGATCTTTATTCAGAGAGGTATCTCCATATGTCGTCTGTATATAAAGTACTTCTGGTCTACCATCGAGTACACAGAGAAAGTGTACAGACTAAACCTAAATGAAAATCCATCTTCATGTTCCTTGACGATCAGTAAAGAACATTCTTGTCAAATGTAATTACATTTTTGTGGCGATTCACAATAGGCGAGGGTCGAGGCCTACGAAAATTCATAGAGCTCAAGATGTCAGAAGGCGGATCCGATGTGACTTTGAGACGTTTTGTGGTCTGGTTTTATTTTTGGCAAAATCCTTACTTCTTCTAAAGAAATGTTTATATATGTCATCGGTGTTTAGTAAACTAGCGCATATTCATTAATCTGAAATTGTTTTGGGTGAAAATTCCATGCAGAAGCTTAATTGGGCACTAGGAAAAAGGTACCAGACACAAAAACTTGAAAGATGAAGAGACAACAGTTAAGTCAGAATTTTAAACGATTGTAGAAACATTTTTTTTGATGTGGATATTGCACTTCAAAAACTTTCCAATAAATATCTCTTCAATAGGGTTACCAGATGATTGATTAGTTGGTTACACTCCAGCTCAGTTTATGTCAAAGCCGATTATGGTAGTTTCAGAATGATTTGCGGGGAGCACAGAGAACAAATCATTTTACCCAAGGAAGCATTGTAGTCAAAACATTTCAAAACTTCTTTAGAAAGAACATTGCTTTGAGAGAAAAAAAAATACTAGATTGGGTTCCTGTACCGCTCTTTAATCGCCCACAATTAATGGTAAAGAAGAAAGATACGTCTCCAAGATAATTGTACTCTATAAATTCTTGATATAGCTTACACGGAATTTTTTTCATTTCTTATGCCAGACTTCGTTCTAGGAATTGGTAAACTAAATTGTGCGCAGCCGGCCATTTCTTCCGCTAAAATGTAATTTTAGAAACTGTGCTAATACTTTTCTCTAGTTTCTCTGTAAAATAACTATAAGCGATTCTAACGCCGAAAAAGAATTCTGTTTCAGACTTTGGTGAGAAAGAACTATATAAAAAGCAGCAATTCGAGAACTTCGACTTGACCCCAGCTGCTAACCACGAGTCATGATCAAGTCGGCTTAAGAAAAGCTTAGTTCGACTCGAACAAATTCATCCATCGTTTCTTTTTAAGGTTGGATATGTGATATATTGATTTCCAGTAACTCATTCGTTGCCAGATTAATAATCAAAATCGCTGCCAGGGCAATATTCAAAATCGAATGGGCCCGACACGGAATAAACGATACGCCAGTTAACCCCTGGTGTTATGATATTATATTTAAGGACAATATAATAACTGCAAAGGGTTTAGTGGCTATAAAGGCTATGGAAATATTAAAACGATGATAATTTGCTGTCAGATTTTGATGACAGCCGTGGATATATTGAAACGAAAACGGCTAGGGTAAGTCAGCATTTCATTTACTACAAAAATAGGCACCAATAGACCACAATGATATTGGAGGTCACATTTAAAAACAATCAACCTGTCACTATGGCTAAACTTAAATCATATCAACATGTGTTCTCCTGACACCTTTTGTTCAAAGTTAACGGCCTTCTGGCTATGGGCAGTATGTTTTCAGATTATATTCGTGCCGTCATACTTAGCACTGGAGGGCCATTATGTTATGGCTGTGTTAGAGTTGCTGTCTACTGAATTGAATACAGCGCCGACATATAAGTGAAATGCATTTGAGCACGGCGTTAAACACCAATCAATCAATACAACAATTTTAAACAAATGCTTTATTAAAAACTGTTGCAACATGCGATGTATACGCGAACGTCTTTGTTTTACAGACAAAGGGATCCTGTTTACCTTTTTCACTTCAAAAATTGTTTATGAATCGTATTCAAGTATAAAGGACGTTTTTGTGCTTAGCTTAAACTACATATAAATATTAGTGACAAGATTCTTAGACATCTAACAGGCCGTCTTTTCATTGGAAAGATATATTCTATTGAGCATGTCTGGTTTGCTTCGTGTTAATTCCTTTATTGGATCGTGACTTTGATTTTATTATTTCTATTTTTTAAGGCGCTGTCGGAGCCATTATCAAAACCAAATGGTCCCGACACGGAACTACTGATATGTCAGTTAGTCCTTGCTGTTTTGGTATTATGACAATGTCACAATAGCAAAGGATTTAGTACCTAAAAAGGCTATGGTAATATTAAAACTACGAAGATTTGCTGTCAGATGTTCATGACAGCTGGCAATAAATTGACACGAAAACGACAGGGGAAAATCATAATTTCAGATATGAAGCCATAAAAATAACGCCGTCAAAAGACTACAATGATATTGGAGGTCACAGACTAAAAATAAGCATTATACGTGTCACGTTAGCAAAACTAGTCTTTAGATATCATTTGACACTGAATTGAACGTTTTGGGATTTCTACAGTGTAACAACTAACTATAGCGCGAACACTGAGTATGAAATATAGATAATAATTTTTAACAAAACTTAATTTCTATTCAGAAGACACGACATTGATCAACATAACAATCTGTTTCTTTTATTGACAACAGTTGAATATAACAAAACGAATCGAAATGTTGGGTCGAATGGAAGGGCGACAGCTCGGAAGGTGTCAGTATTTAAAATTGAAATAACGACCTTTCGCTGGGAAATGCGGGAAGATGTCGGACAGCTGAAGAAGACTTGATTGGTTTTTACATACAACGCCGGGTAAAGTCACAGATAAAATGTAATCCTGTTAAAACAATTTTAACCGATTACGTCAAATAATTGGAAATGGGATATAGTGTAACTTCTAGAATGATCACAAATAAAGCTCCTTCAGTAATTGTTTAACATACAAGTACAATTGTCTGCATAATTGTCGAGCAAATCCTCATAACGAACCAAGTAGGACAGAATGGAGTATGCTTCCAATATGTGTTACGAATAGTTAATGCAAAATAATCAAATGTGAACGCCTCCATTTTCACTCAAGGCATGAGTAGAAAGGATTGACATATTTTAGTAACTGCAATGTCTGCAATGCCACATGTTTCAAATTCCACCCATCATTTAATTAACAGCAAACGACATTCAGAGGGAGGAATCTAAAGAAAGGGTCTTTAAACTGAAATAGCGACCACGTTCTGTATAAGTGAAATGGAACAAAGGATTGTTTTTACCAGCATATTATGCTTTATAATACGACAAGACGCTGAGCACTGATCGACAAACGTTTTTTTAAATTATTTTATATAAGGTTCTTGTGGACATTTCGATTTGCATTTCCAATAGATCCGCGTGGATCTGGTTAAACCAATGTATCAGTAATTAGGTTGGAACTTAATAGCTATTAACATTTATTTATGGTTTTATCATTTGATTTAGGACAAAAATTCAACACCTAACAAACACCTAGCACTGTTTAATAAAGGAATAAATATAGTCCTTGCACGAAAGCCAGAAATATGCCAATACTTTCTTTAACATGCGAGGACAGTTTGTGTGGAACTTAAAGGCGTTGTTGCATGTTATTAAATAATATATTTACCCCACTTAAATAATGTCCAAATGCATACAAAGTGTATCATTAAGAACACACGACATAACACAATACGTGTTGTAATCTTGTTTTCTGAAAGCTTGTTTTGGCAAGTGTTGGATTTAAATACTTGTATCTATTGGCCAATAACAACAGTCAAAATACGAAGCTAAAGTGCCAGGTGCCTTTATTCATGTAAGCATTGTCAAGATATTTTATCAGTGGCTGGTGATAAAAAGTAAAAAGTCAGAGTAAACTCGTCCCTTATACGAATTTCTTAACGTAAGAAATCAATTTTCCTTCAGTTGTCAAAAGTTTCCAGACACAATATTTCGCCTTCACGGCGTAAGGTCAATATATCAATTTTAAATTTCGACCCCTTGTAAGATGCCGCCGTGCAAAATCAGTTTGGGATCAAATCGAAGGTCACGGCACCAGTATAATTTTATTCAGGTCAGAAAATAAATCATGATAAGATTGACACAGGTAAAAGTTGTTGTTTTTTTTCCGTAAAATAATGTAAAAAGTAATTTCTATTATTTAATGATACATAAGACTGAACACCTTCTCTGACTTAAACTTAAGAGTCTTCAATCAATAAAAATAATTCGTTCGAGTGAATAAAAAATTCTGATCCCAGGGAATCTTTTTATCATTAACGTAATTTTAATACATCTTTAAAACATAAAAACGATGATTCTAATGAAAAATTTCAATGAAATTTTACTGTACTCAAAGAAACAATAGCCCAATTGGGAAACATATGTTTTAGGAGGCGAGTAAATTAAGCGGATCTATCAAGGCAAGAACGTTATTTGTACACCACACTCCAAATCTCGGACCAGTTTATTCAATTTGCGCACTGTACATGTCTATCGTACGTTTAACAGCACGTAATCCATCTTAGGGACTATTATTGACATGTTAATTGACAGATATCGATAAAGCATATTATTTACTTCTCAATATCATGCGGAATCATAGTTTGGTTGAAGTTAAACAGAGTAGAGAAACACTGGCATCCTCACATAATTTCACACGTTCCTGTTTCTAGGTGTAATCGCCAACTAAAAGAAAATGGAACATGTTGGCTCTTCTTTATGTTTTATTTATAAGACAGATGAGGTATTGACTTTGGAACTAGGTGTACCTCGAAGAGGGCGATCGGTATAACGTACGTTTGGTTTTAGGCTTTACTGAACACATGGTTAATGCATCTTCACAAGAACAACCAACAACACTGAGTTGTTTATAGTTGCGATGAAGACATTGAAGAGACTACTAGAATTTCCCGCCAGCAGTGTGATGTTCCACACCCAAGGGTTTAAAAGGACTATATATAACCGTTTGCCTTCCGGTTTGTAATTCCAGTTCACAGGCTAAGAGCAAACACTTCCTGTTTTCTTGTTCACTTTGTATTCCAATTGAGCTTTCAAACGTCAATGATAATGCAGTTGCCCAACAGAAGGTAATACACCTTTCATACTAACAACAAATGTTTGTGAATTATAAATATGTGTAATTAAACCAAATTCAGCAGTACATTTGAATAACATCTGCTGTTTTTTTTGTGAAATGTTTACATGCTAATTCTAGCAAGTTTTTAAACCTAAAGTTAATATAGATGTTGAAAACTCCTCTTCAATAGAACAGAAACTATCATCTATAAAAAAGTGTTTTTGTTGTTTATTATGTGTAGCTTATTACGCCGTTTTTATAAACGAAGTTTGTCATTTTATACATGACTGTAATAATTAATCCAAACAAGAAGATGAACAAAATTGGTGGTATATGGCCTGACTTAAGTTTTCACTTCCTTGATTAGAGCATAAGATATTGATTGGTTATTATATACATGTCTGATTTGTTTTTAATTTCACAAAGCTACAACTGTTAAAAGAATTATATGAAAAAATGTTCAACAAACGACCCAATGAGCTATTCTGCTTGAGTTCCATACATATTTCAACTTTCATTACTAGTTGAAGCTTGGTGCACTGCCGGTGTGAAATCTACAGCGTTCTGTATAAAGATCTACTCCAGTTATTCAGACTCGAGAACATCTTGCAATTACAGAGCACAAAATATATTTTCTTAAGTTTATATCTCCAGCTATGGACTTACAGCAATGCCTATGAATGTTGAAAAATAAAAATAAAAAATAAAGTTGTTTGAAATATAGGTAGATGACCTGGAAATCACTGTGCAGTCGTTCCATTGTGCAGCAAAACTAATCAGATTGTGAAGCCTGTTGTTGTAATAGGGGAGTCGTTAACTGGATATCTCACGTGATCTGCACAATACTCTCCAAATCTCTGACACAACTTTATTCAATTTGTGCATTGTGCCGGTCTCTCGTAGGATTTACAGCACGAATGCAATCTTAGTGAACTTTTATTGGACCGATTGTAATTAATTATTATTGATAAAGTATTATTTACTTCCGTGTCATATGGAATTATTGTTTGGTTAAGAGGAAAAAGAGCAGAGAAACACAGCACGTCGCACGTTCACAGTCTCCTGTTAAAAGCTTCATTTTCTAAATACGAGAACATCGTACGTGATGTCTCTCCTTGATTTATTAATAGGACAGCCATAACACTGTAATCGTATTTAGTTTGGTAGTAAGTGTAGGGGCTACCTGCAGAGCCATAGTCTAAATTTGTTTTTAGACGTTACTGGTTAATGCGTCTTTTTTAGTAACAAAAACACTGAGTTGTTTATAATTGTGGTAAAGCATTCCAGCGAATACAATATTCTCACGCCAGCGGTTTGGTATTTCACACCCGAAGATTTGGAATGTCTATATATTACCTTTTGGATACCGTTTTGTGTTACAATACGTAGTGTTCCCGGTGCACACGTTTATAACATATACTTCCGTGTTTGTTAGGGCTCACTTTGTATTCCAATTATTCTTCTAAGCATTATAATATTTCAGATGCCCACTGAACAAGGAAATAACCCTTTTAGTAGTAGGTTTTACGCTGCATTCAATGTTATTTCTCTTATATGACGGCGTGCTAGCCAAATTGATAGTAATGAATAAGACTACGAACTTCTTTGCACAAACAACAGAGTTTTCTGTAGAGTTTTTCTTGCGTCGAATTTTCGACCTAGGGTTACTGCAGTTTGGTCTATGGAGACCTTGCCATTGGCCCGATGACCTTGGGTGTATAGTTCTTGACATACCCCTTAGACATAACGAACATTGCTTAAAGAATAAGCGTGTGCGTAGTTTTCGTTTTTAAGCGTTGGTCAGACCAATGTATTAACAGTATCGGCTAAGGTGA
>JAVFBZ010167748.1:4923-16832 GCA_032466195.1 Katharina tunicata
TTGAAATGTCGTTTGGTAAAATTATATTTGAAAATCGTGAAATTATTAAAACAAACATGTTAAATTCAAAAAGAGTTTTGCAAAATATATATCATAGATTACAAAAAATTACAGTGAAAAACACGGACATTTAAAATGAGTTTCGCGTAAAATAAAATGAATATCGTGAAAA
This sequence comes from Katharina tunicata, assembly GCA_032466195.1. Taxonomy (NCBI): domain Eukaryota; kingdom Metazoa; phylum Mollusca; class Polyplacophora; order Chitonida; family Mopaliidae; genus Katharina; species Katharina tunicata. The sequence continues at coordinate 5,096 of JAVFBZ010167748.1, forward strand.
CGCTAATATTATCACTGCGGTTAGAATACTACCACCGCTCTTTGAATATTACAACCGCGGTTAGAATACTATCACCGCTCTTTGAATATTACAACCGCGGTTAGAATACTACCACCGCTCTTTGAATATTACAGCCGCGGTTAGAATATTACCACCACGGTCGAAATCATTTTCACCGCGGTGAGAATATAACTACCACGGTGATAGGTGATGGAATTAAAAAGTCATTTTAATATTCCCGAAACTTATTTTATTTTTTATGTGTCACCAATTAATTTTGTATTTTCCAATATGAAGTTTTTGCGAAACTCATTTCAAATTTAAACTTTTTTTTAATACAATTTTTCCATTTTCTTCAATGTGAGAGAATCCATAAAACACTGACCTTTCCGTGTAAATACGGTGGCCTGCAAGGGAATAGTGTTTCCAGTGTGAAACATAGATATCAGCACCACATGTTGTTTAGAGTGACGTCCCTTTGTGCAGCTCTTCATGACACCCCCGTGGTTTGGTCAGTAATTTTCCATGCGTAAGTTTTTAGTATCAAAGTTTTTAAGGTAGCGAAACTGCGAATTTTGTTTGCATTTGATTTTTAAATGCTCTTAAAATATGCATTTGGGGGCTTCTATAACCAGAATAAGTTTTTAAAGGTTTCATATGTCTGTAATGCTGTGTGTATTACGAAAATTGAACATTGAGTGAGCTTTAAGCGAGAAAATTGCCGGGTAATTCCTGCTCAAATCAAACTGACTAATTTCAAACAGGACTATATACATAAAGAGTTAAACTCAATGACACGAATCACTGGGATATCATCAACAATGATTATATTGGTTTAACGTCACACATCACAGATCACACAGTTGATTTCATTGTTTCATTTGATTTGATATTTAGTCAATTTTTATAATTTATTGTTTTTGTCTGGGAATTGATTGATTCACTCGATCACTGCTCAAATGCTAAGTAAAGAGTGACACAGTAGTAGTAAGTTTACTTTATTCCTCGCCTCTATATAATTTGATATTGCAGCTCACAAATTCGAGATCCTATTTATCCCATAAATTTCATTGGTTAATTCAATTTAGTTGTAAACATTTTTTGTGAAATTTTGGCTGGAAATTATAGATCTATGAATTATGATTTAAGCCTCTCAGAACAATATTGGTCTAACTACATATTTCATGTGATGCGGTGACATGCAGGGCACAGTTAAGATCTGTTTAGTTCAATACTGAACTAACTCATATCTACTCAGTCTCTATCTTCAATGGAACTAGATATTTTAACTAAAGCACTAAACAGATCTGAACGCTACATGTACCTACTATTTTGTGTGTCAAATCAATGAAATACATAAGATCAGTCAAACTCTACTGACCACAAATTGAGTGACCTTGGATACTTTAAATATTCTCAGTTGAAATTATTGTTGTCAGTCGGCACCTACAAGTAATTCTTTTTTTAATTTCCAGATTGGCTACGTGAATGAAAGATATCCGTGGATTATGGAAATCGTTTCATCGCCTGAATGCTCTATTTCGTCAACTTTATGCTGGTGCACTCATAAATGAAACAAATTAGCAATGTAACAATTGGAACTGCAATCAACCCCTCGCATTGAAAACCTTCGGAAACATAATGCCGGACATCTCTGAGGCTTAGTTGTTCACTTGTCGGTACACCAGGCAACCACTGCTTTAGGGCAATGCAGGCTACACTTCCAGCTGATGTTAGAGTTTCTGTGAGGGAGATTATGAACGTTACGGGGCGCAGAAAAGGAGCCAGTGTGAGAAGCTATGTAACCAAACCTTCTGTTGAGAAGCGGCGCGAAATAAGCACAATCCTCCAACAGATTTAAACCAAAGTTGAAAGCCCTGTAATCCCTTAGTAATCACGTCAACCAGTTTTGCTCAGTATTCCCTCAGGCCTGAAAGTTTTGATGGACTGTTTCAGAATGCGTCAATTTACTGCACTGCATGTCACTATAAATGTTAAAACTAATGGTAAATATGGCCTCTGTAACTTCTCCAGCTTGATTCAAACTTTGAATGACTTTCTTTTTTCAGATAGACGTCGTCGCAAAGTTATAAACTTCTACTTCATCACTTACTAGTAAAACCCATCCTCCTGTGCCATGGTGCTCTTTGAGCTAAATTGCACAGGATGCCGATTTGTTGTGTCCTGTTTTGTTAATATTATGTAAATGTTTTGTCCTGTCTTGCATGTTGCCAGCATCGTTAATGTTGGTTTCCTTCACCGATTGGGCTGGCACACCGTCATATAAGTGAAATAACCTTGAGTACGGCGTAAAACCTCAATAAAACAAGTCAAACCAAATTTGGCAGTTATCCAAATCTCTACATAAAAGAGCTTAAAATGAATTATATATCTTTTATATTTTATATGTTAAATTTGTTGCTTTACAGATGCAGAATAGAAAAGTCCACAGCACAATTGCTGCTGTCAAAAAGGTCTTTGGTGTGGCCCCTGAAGACCCTGGTGCCAGTCTTTATGTGACCTGACATGGCCTAACCAAAACGGTAAAATGATGTCAATCATACTTATATGTATCTCTTCTTTTCCTTATTTCTGTGCTTATACAAACCAAAATAAAACCTATTAAATATACACAATCAACCGTTATCACCCCCCCCCTCCCCCCTCGCCACAGTCCTAATTAAATACTGAATTTTCTGTTTATCTTCCAGCAAACACCATCACACATTGTAACGTTGTGATCATAAGGGTCTCTATCATCTTTATACAACGGAAAGGCCACAATAAATTCAAATAAAAAAAAAATTAAAAATCGTAAAATGTTTTATTACTTAAATAAATTTTACTAAACGAAAAAGTTGAGAATACCTCTTTGAATTAAGCTCACTAATATAAGTGTATAGATGTATATAAATGTGATAAAGTGCTTCAATTCATAATACTATATATTTATTTAAAAAAAAAAACACTACTGGTAATAAAATAAAAGAACAACCCTGAGGTCTGTTAGGAAAAGTTAAGACAACATATACACCCAATTCCGCTCTTCACCACTCCATCCTACTAATATGATTAAACCCAAGCCTGACAAATACAATGCGCGTTGGAACAAAAATACTGAGCTTACATCTGAAGCCTAGGATAAAGGAATATGCAATAGGTCCAACTCAATAATTCATTTGAACAGTGCTTTATTCTAAACAAAGTTCAACTTAAAGAGTAAAAGCTAAATTAAGGATCTTATTTCGTTCTTATGTTACAGAACTCGAACATACCCGAAAATGTATCAAACGTAAGTAAACTAAATTATATGTAAGCATTATCTGTCTTTAATTCGATCTATCGAATAATTGTTGACGTTTTTTTAAATTTTGCAATTATCTTTATTAGCAACCATTTCTAGAGCAAGTTCTAATGGTGGGATTGATAACTATTCTGTACTAGTCCACCGTCTTAGTATTTTTTTCATTGCTATTATTTAATAATATTAGTTCATGTAATTGTCTATATTTTGAATGCACATTTTATCTGGAGATATTTTCTTATTCATTTTTATTTTGGTAAATGTAGTTCCAGCTGACGCTGATGGAAATGCAGACATTGTGCTCAAAGAATCGAGATCAACTTCACAAACCTGGGGAACTCAGCCGCAGACTAACCTTAGACGCCAATGAAGTCAAGGAACACCATTCTTTGACGGATATCTCTACATTTCACAGTGAGCCTCACGCTTATTATAGTAATATTCAATATCTATCTAAGATTATCTTTACATTTAAGTAGAACGAAATTTTAACTTCCAATGATATTTTTGTTTGTTTGGTGTATAGCTAAGTTTTGTTGACAAATGATTGGGTAATGTCTTCGTCTACAGGTTTAACCGATTGATTAGACTTATTTAAATCTTGTATATATGTTTTATCTGTATAGTTTGACATCAACTGCACTTAACAAGTGTCATTTCTTTCATTACAGGTATCAAGAAACATATTCTACCAGCTGAGCTACATGGGATTAATCTGTGAGGATCAAGCCCTCTCTATTAAGGAGAGGGTGCGAATCCATAGGTTACCGGCTGTAAAAACATCAACAGCCACCAGCTATGTATATTCGCCCCCTTGCCCACAATATTTTTGCTGCTTATTGTTTATTTCTGTGACATTTTTAACGGGTTGATTAGACTTATTGAAATGGTGTAGACATGTTTTATCTGTATAGTTAGTCAGCTACACTTGAGTGAATGAGTGCTTTAAATACCTGACAATTCTGCTAACGTCCACTTTTGTTTCTTATGGAATGTCTCCTGCAGTCATTAATTGGGACAACAAACTGGACCCGATGGGTACAGTAGTCTATCTCACTATACAACTGGATGAGATGAAGGTAGAGATGGTACCAAAAGATGGGATTAATGCCAGCATCCATCGTACAGTCAAGGCCAATGATATGCTTAATGAGGTAATCAGCAGATTCTATCGTCTGACCTACATGGGTTTCATATGTGTAGGCCAGTTCTCCACCCCTCTCTATTCAGGAGTGAGTTGGAATCTGTGGAATATCGGCTGTAAAATATCAACAGCCACCAGCTATGTATATTCGTCCCTTCTCCTCTTTTTCACACAATATTTTTGCTGTTCAGCATTTAATTCTTAATTTAAACTTTTAAGTAGCCCTTAAAACAAAGTTTAATGATGTCCATTCCAGGCTGCTGAAAACGAAATTATACAGCTGGTTTCCGAATCGCAGCCATCTCTATCTCTCATCTCATACTGATTTTAGAAACCCACCAGATTAGCCGAGGGCTCTCAAATTGCCGAAACATCACTGAGAATGACGTTGCACAAAACAAGTTCAACTTCAATTAGACGTCAAATATGTCTGCTGACAACAACCTTAAAATTGTTTTCGATTGTTTTGCAGAGTTTACCTAAATATAGTTATCACCATTTAAAAGTCTTTTTTTTATTTAAATTTTAACCTGTATATTTTATGTGATAAATATTCCTATATTGAATGCTGACAACAACCTTAAAATTGTTTTCGATTGTTTTGCAGAGTTTACCTAAATATAGTTATCACCATTTAAAAGTCTTTTTTTTATTTAAATTTTAACCTGTATATTTTATGTGATAAATATTCCTATATTCGTTCTTCTTTTGAGGCTACTAAAAAATAAACCACTATATTGTTTAATTTAAATGATATCTTAATTTTCATACGAAATAAATTTAGATAAATAGAAGTTTAATATTCTGTACATACAGGAGTCACTTGGTTGAACGTTGGACTGCTGAGTTCCCGTCAATGTACCCGATATAGGTTGTTTCCGGTGGCGGCGGAGTTTGCAGAGTGTTTTTTTCCTTCAGGTTTTCCACCATACACCGAAAAACACCGTAAAGTCGTCATACAAATGAATGAATATTTTAGCGTCTTTAAAATATAAAACTTTGTATGAAGGTGAATGTTTATGAAATCAAAGATAACGTATTGCAGGAAATATCTACATTAACCAAACACATGTATGATTACGACTTCGCATCGGAACTTCTTCAACTGGATGACGATCTATCAGGACATTGGTGGAAACTTTTAATTCCATATTTAGCTATTCATTGATAAAATTGTTTTCAGTAAAAAGACAAAATCCGCTACTTAAAACCGTGCAATGATTGTGAACGTTAAAGTTCCCCGGCAACATAAATTATTGTATACTGTAGCTACACATGCCTTCAAGCGCCGATCAAATAAATAAACAATTGGGTAGAGATTTGCCTGTGAACTGATAAGACTGTAGAGTTATAAGTATCCAATAACAGAATATGTTTCACTAGCGGAGTATTTTCCTATAGGCTATAACCACACAAGATGGATGGTCTCATTTACAATTATTAATATAAGAAACAAGCAATATTTAGCAAGTAGTGTCAAGGCTTGTCACAGATCTTGTGCACGATAGTGTTCCGGACACAGCCTCTCAATAATGAATTGTAGCGCAAATAAGAAAATAAGCACTCTGGCACAGAGTTCAGTATGTGGAAAGAGGAAGACACGTGACTAGTGCTTGTTTCCGCAAAAGTCACGAATGGACATATCTAGTTGGAGTGCATGGTTTATTATCTTTCATGTTTACTTAGAGGGTGGCATCGCTGTTAAAAGTTAAGAAATAAAGTCATTGGTTTCAGCTTTTAACTGCAATTATAAATCTGTGAATGACCGAATAAGGTGTGAAGGAGACTCAAAGCTCCAGTCGGTTAATGCTCGTTTCATTTATCTCCCTCTAGAAGCATAGATAAGTCGAGACACTTAGAATAACAAGATCTAAAGGATTACAACTACTGGTGTACTTTCCTCGCAACGTTTCGGCTTAGTTGCTTAGACCGTTTTAAGGCAATGAAAACGATTCTAGCATCTAGGCCAAAACGTTGCGCTGGAAATATACCAGAAACTGCTATCCATTATATCTTATGTTATTCTCGTTTCATTTAGTTTAACATTCTGACAATGCTATAGGTTAGTTGAGTGTAAGTCTTTGGATGTTCTAAAATGATTATCAAAAAGACGCGATGCACTTCTGCAGTGTATAGTGTATATTTGGGTATCTTTGAGTAAATCATCAGATCAATGGTAAATTATTAGCCTGGTGACCCGCCTACGTCTGACGCCTTCGGTCGACCATCGAGGATTTCGAGGGAAGTTATCTGTGGCTATACAGAGCTAGCGTGGGCTTGACGAGGTTCCACCTTGGTTTGATACAAAACACCTGCAAAACAGCGTCATATATATATATATAATATAAAAAAAAATATATAATATAAGTTATATAACCTTGGGTACGACGCTAAACACCTGGAAAATAAATAAACCATTCTATCTCCGTAGAATACACAGATAAGGATTAGATTATGGTAGACCACCAGATAACAAGATGCAACTGTTTACGGCCTTACAGTGGGAAACCTGTTACATAGCTGACGCATCATAATCAGTAATGTATAAACTTTCACATAAAATATTTTTAGACAAAATGATTGCTAGTGATGGCCTTGAAGGTTCATTGCGCAGCAATAAAATCTTCTTTGTCCACATAGGGCATTCGAGGAGCACTCACCCATAGTCTAATTGAAGTAAATATATCCACTATAAAAACGACGCGTATAATGTTATCATTGCGAAAGAGATGATATCATTAAGGCTATAAATATCCAAGAGAACACTTACTGAATTGGTTGGTCATAGTTGCACATTATAGCACGATCTGTTTATCTTGTCGGGCTATTTGGCTCATTATTTCCTCTTACTCCGTCACGTTTCCTGTTTCCTTTTCTAGCTATCTTCGCTTGTTCTAACTGATGATTCGTTCGTATTTACTCCATTCACAAAAACATATCCCTCAAGGTACACACAGATGACAACAATATTGGTTCACGCAAATAGTTTAGAAACGCTTCAATAAAGGAACGTGAGTTTCGCATTAAACAATTTGCATATAATTATTAAAATATAGAAGTACCTTGACTGGACTGTCGATTTAAATTTAAAATAAAAGGCGAATTATTGTCTTAACTTTTACATAATCCTACGGAATAATCAAATGGACGGTAACGAGGCAATGTTAAGACAAAGAACTTCAAACACTAAGAACGTATGTACATGTAGTATGAATGTTTTAAGAAGGTTACTACTTAATCAAAGACAATCAATGTCTGACACAATTCAGGGATGTGCCCTTGTAAACTGCTCCAATAACATACACAATGAAATCTCATGTTTAAAGCCAATGACAGTAAGCAGTCGATTGGAGAATCCTCTAATGATATGGGAGATTGGCTAATCAATTTAATTGACTTGATAAGGGCTTTGATATGAACCAGATCTATGGTATAACAACATACAGATCAGTGCTGTCAATTTCGCCATACAGATAATTTTCATTGAATTCAGAGGATACTCTTACAGATCAATGCTCTTCTCTGAACAGTCTCGTCTGATGATTACATAAAGACAGGTTACACGTCTTATTGATTAGCGACAGACCGGTCGTCAAAAAGCAGGAACAGCTATTCAAAGTACCAGTGCCGTGTTATACAGAGACAATTTTCTCACAAATGGTATAATTGATCTGACAGATTTCCTGAACTTTTATCTTTACACTGCCTATAGTAATGTAACAGTTTCTACACGTAACAAATCGGATGTGTACCATTGCCCGGTAACCTTACTACACTGGATGAGTGATATATCGATTAATACATGTAGTTGATCGTTTAAATGTTTGGCTGATTAAGTTCACAGTTTGAGGACACAGGTCTGATATATCGAGTAAAAATTATATAGAATACAAGAGTGTATAAGAAATGAAGCACGCTTTTCCATATTGCAATGCTATTTTTATTTGTGACAATTGGATACTTTAACAAAATCAAACTCTTCCCTTCTGCTCTATTTATTGAATCTAGCAAGCGTTCATCAAGAAGTAAATCGTGATCGAGCCAGACAGAAGATGGCCACCGATATGTAATAGGCTGTATCCAATATACGGAAACATGACCAGCTATTCTTCACACAAAACACGCCGATGAGTGGGGAGTAGTCTTGGTTATCCGACACTAATTATTCATATCAGGCCGCGCAGGTTAGGTGATTTAGGTCATCAAGAAATTATAATGTAGATAAATCTTTTCGTTTCAATGAAGCTCACATAGAAAGTCTGGGATTCTCTATTAGTTTAATTGATGTGAATATATCCGTTATTTAAAGGACACTTAATCTGACTGTTGTTAAAGAGATGCGATCGTGAAGGCTACATATATCCGAGAGAACACTCACTAGATTGGCTGGTCTCGACTGAGTTTACATAACACCATAACATACAAATCTTTCGTGATACACCTTCCCGTTTCTGGTTTACTTTACGGAGTGTCTCCCCTTGATCTAACTGGGAAATGTATGGTTTTAAGTCTCTACCAATCACATCGAGAGATATTATCTCACCTGATGAAAACACTGACATGTGGCGGACTCCACGTAATCAGAATCGTCCAAACATACTCAGAGAAATTGTCGCGGTTAATGAATTAAGTTGAAGAAATAACTAAACTCGATTTCATCAGAATTGATAACAGGCACTGATCGGAGTATTGGATCTTACTAACACCCATTAGTCAGTCCCGATCTGCAAGGACAATAATTTGGATAATTCCGATACTGGACAAAGAAGATCTGTTTAGACCTCGTCTTTATTAATATAATAATTAATGCTTACTCTCTAATCTGACATCGGGTGAAAATTATGCAAAATATTGGAAATCAGAAAAGATTGCATGTTACGTAATTGAGATCATTATGTTTATTATTAAATAAGCCGTTTGTGCCATTTTTGTTTCTCTGACCATATGCCATGCTTAACTAAAGAGGATATGTCAAATATGAATCCATAAAAAAATGTATGAAAATATGATTGTGAAACTGAAATGGTGTTTCTCAATTGGGATTTCAGTTTCTCAATCTCAATTTCTTAAAGCAAAGTTTGGAGGCAACCATCGAATATGCTTTCCGAAGAAATAAATCGATAAAAAAACGTTAGTGGAAAAGAAGTCTGGACATGCTTTTAATACATTTCTTTCAAATAGCCGCCTCATACGTGTGGCTTGTTTCATAAAAAAAAAGTCAAAATTTAAACTTTTGTTAGAAAAAAATACAAAGAAAAAGCCTGTCTTGCATGATGCCAGTGTCATTTAGGGTGTTTTCCTTCACCGATTTGGGCTGGTACGTCATCATATAAGTGAAATAAACTCGCGTACGGTGTCAAACGAACAAACATTATTAAGAAAAATCGAATTTGCCATCGACAATATTTTAACCTATAGCTATCGAAGATAAAGCTGTTTGAACGACGACTTTTGTCGATAAATTACGTTTGAGTCTTTATGATTTTGTCACTTTAGACATTCATTGATATTTATAACATATTTTACAGACTCAAAGTTAATCTATTTAAAAAAAAAAACACGATCGTTTTTTAATAACTTAATCTATTTTATACCGACATGATCGGTTTTTGTATCTTAACTTATGACGTCCTATTAGCTTTCAATAATGTCATAAACTATCCACACCTCGTACACACGGTGACTACCTGCTGGATATACAGTCACAAAACGTCTTTAACGATTGAAAACGGATGATCTGTGTAACTGTAACAGTTTCGCCAACATTAACAGAGAAAGACACATAGTGGTCATACATGACTAAACCAGCGTCTATACTTTCTAATATGTAAATGATATATGAGCTCAAATCAGTCTCAAGTGTGCTTCTGAATGGAAATAACCCTTAGCTACAGAAATCTAATCTCTGTACATAATGTATCACCAATATTAACATTGTAATCAGTTCACACTTAAGGACCCCTCACATTCAGAGATGACCTGAACAATAGGGATTGAGAGAGGATTGAACACTGATGAGATATAGTCAAGTCTGGAGAATATCTAATTTAGCTGACATTATCGCTGTCCAATTTATTCGGCTAGGTGTAATGAAGACAGCTCTTGTGCATACCAATGAACAACCTCTCTGTCAGCCTCAATTCTCATTCGAAAAGATACTGAAAATTGATTCGTAAAAGCATGTAGAAAAGTGAGATTTTGTTGTTTGTGGGTGAGTTTTTTTTTCGGCCTTCATAACAACCTCACACACAACCAGTCACGCCCAGTGGCGTCATCCGGGTCATCAAAAGAATTGCCATAGAGACGGCTGTGATATATATTTTACTACACAAAATAAAGTATCCCACATTCTTCATTATGTGAGATTTGCTCTCCAAATGACACGCTGTGATAAGTGTGCTGTCTATCTAATCAAATTGACCAGATTCCAAACGTTCACCTTTCTCTAAAATATATTTGAAATGACTACTCAAAGTCGATACTCCATACTGGTAAAGGATGTACTATCCTTTATATTTAGCAGTTGTCACATTAGATGTCAGACAAGAGAACCAGTGGGTTGCAATCCAAAGGTCTCTGAGGGTTATAACTCATAGGAATCATCGCCCAATATCATCATGTCTTGTCAAACCCCGAAGGGTTGACAGGTAAGAAATTAATCCTACTGTGACAACTCCCCTGGCAGTGATCTGTGACAGTGTATCACTGAGACGATTGTCAAAGGTTAGCGCTTTAAATTCAGGATTAAGCTATTGGTACAATGATGTATAACTTAATAGACTGCATAACAAATGCTTAATAACATATGTTGATTGTAAATCTTTTATTATTCAAAGCATTAACGATGACATAGAACATTCTAAATTTGTACTGAATATATACCTGAATAAAAGACGGATTATTTATTTATGAATGTAGAAAAGTTTTTAAATAACAAATATAGATATTTTTTTATGTTGGAACAAGCCTAGCATGCGACAATTGAAGGTTTTATTTTACTGTAATGGTGTAAATTATACTGAGAACGGAAATGAAAAATTATTTCGAAACCATGTAAGAGTCGACACATGTATATACGCACTGAGAAAGTCTGGGAATCACATTTACAGAAATCTGTAGTGAATGTATCTGCTTTTAAAGTAATACTACGCGTCTTTTCTGTTTTCTGAGCGGATCTTCATAACTCGCTCTAACTGATGAGTGAAAAAAACTAAAGCCTTTCATGTATTAAAAGTGTGTTTCTATAATGTTAATTGTGATCATGTTACCAAGTTAGGAATTCTAGACAA
>JAVFBZ010167759.1:0-16832 GCA_032466195.1 Katharina tunicata
GAGGCTTGAACCCGTGCGGTACATCGAAGGAGGATCTGCAGTCAGACGCGCTAACCACTGAGCCACGGCGCGGGCCCACACATTCGTAGAACATCTTTTAAAACATCAAATACAATCAATCCCCCACTTGGTGAACAACATTTTATATAACTACAATAGGCTTCCCAAATAAAGCGCAAGTGGAAAATAAACTGTTGGAAAGGCACAATGCTAAGTTTGCATTCTTATGGTAATGGTAAATGAATGTGAAACTATTTTTTCATTTGTATCATTTCTACTTTATTTTCCTTTTATTAATTTACAACTACTTTCGTGCATTATTGAAACAAAGATACACACGGTAAACCAACAAATGGTGTCAAACCAACAAAACACTCAGATATCAGACCTCACACAGGTATCAAAATTACCTTCTTGGTTTACTTATTATCAGAGGCTTATAATGAGTGATACATTTATTCCAAAATAATTACCAATTTTTATTTTACGGTAAGGGAAAAAAATGTCAGTAGTGGGTTTTCTGGCGAAAATCTAATCATTCAAGAACGAAAAGGTTGACGAGTTGAAAAATTACATTACAGACACTACCACTATTTTGATAAGCTAGTTTCAGTGATCCTGACAACATGGACGATTTTAGTTAGTTATTGGCCGTGCTCTTAAGTTAAGCGTTTAATAAGGACTGACAGCGTACCTCTTTACACGGTATGCGATCGATAAACGATTTATGAAAATAGTTAACAGGTTCTTCAGTTTGCATTGTGCAATTCTGTCATACATTAAAACAATGAAACATTTAGTAAGGCTGATTTATACTTGTGTTAAAGGGCATCGAAAGGTGATATACATTTAAACACAGTTACGCGGACTAAATTTACTCTCCTTATCTTGAAAGATACGATAGATATCCGAAGAAGTCAGACAAATTCAAAATAATATTTATTACGCTTTTGGGATAGAGAGAGAGAGAGAAAGGGTTTTTAAAAACCCATTTGGGTGATCTGGTGCTTACATCCCTTTGTTGTAACGAGTATGTACAGTTAGGTTGATTGATTGATTGGTTGAATGTTACGCCGTACTTAAGGTTATTTCACTTATATGACGGCGTGGAAGCTCAAAGGGTGAAGGCAACCACCCTAACAGACGCCACAATACGCTTGCAGGACACCGCAACAAGTCGGCTTCTTGGTGCCACTTACATGTAGCTTAGAGAGCGCCATGGCACAGGACTCCCACCCAACCACACGTCACGCAGCTAGTGGCGCTTTATAAATATACATATCCTCGCATGGCGACGAGTAATTAAACGTTTTATCACCCCGTGTATGTAACATAAGCCCATCGATAATTTAACTTAACAGTTCCACAAGAGGAACCAAAAACTGCATTACACTGTCAGTGTAAATGATTGTCAAATAAAAAGGCTGTCTATTATTTCATTTTGTTTATTTTTTTAAGCGATTAACGTGGTCGTGTACTAATTTGAATTTATTGACAATGAGTAAAGGCTAGAAAGTAAGTATACTATTGACATGTGCATATTCTCAGTCATTTTATTTTGGAAGGCGCTTTCTAAATGTATTTTATCGCTCCTTTCGTTTGAACCACGTTGTAAGTAGTAAGTGCTAGGAATCTAAATATAATGTATGTATTAAGGATTGAATTGAAGGACAATGATTGCAGTTGAGATTTTAACTGCTGCCTTTCATTGAGGGTTTTCCTTTATATTATGCTAAGGGTTTGTACGCCATCATTCATTCTTTGAAAGGAAACCATTTTAAGCTAGAGGATGTGAGGTTAATTTGTCTACAGCTTAGGAAACGTCTGGAGGGTTTAAGGAGGGACCAGTTGCGATAATTGAGGGTAGAGCCGTTTACCATTCTCTAAATCCGGATTTTTCTAGCCTTACGCACAAATCCGGAGTCTTGGGTTATAACATGGCATCTGAGTGGAAATCATCTGAGCTGACCAAACATTCAGGAACGAATGGTCGTGTATCATGTACTAATAGTACTCTTGGTGGTAATATAATATTCTCTTTTCGTCTGGCTATGCATGGAATGGACATTTCGGAATTTCGGGATCATTTGTCTTTAATGCTGATTTTAACGGCTTTCGTTTTAAAAATGCGTCCTGTTGCTCGAACGTTGTATAGCACTGTATAGCTAAAAACTGATCTATTAACCATGATCTGGAACTATAACTCATTCTCGCATTTATAGGAACATCATTAATGGGATACAAGCTAACCCTGTCTGGCTTATGTAATTTGCGATCAATTTCCCTGCAAAGTTTTGCTGGACCTGGTAGCCGATGGGCATATATTAAGTCTTTAGATTATCTATCTTCATGGTATGACGTACATGTATATATCAGTGTCAATTGACTCCATATTCAAATAATGAACTGAAAATGAGTTTAGCTCATTAGATCGCTGTGTTGAAAAAAAAAAACGAATGGAACTACGGAAATAATTCCTTAAATATTTTGGAAAAGAAATAGTAAATAAACAATGGGTAATGAGGTTTTATCCTACCAAGGCGAATTATGGTTGATGTAGCTGCAGTTACTAATAATCATTTCCTTTTAGTGAGATTTCATTGTATCATTCTGCTAATAATTCTTATAATAATAACGCGGTATAACTCTTGCGCGGTATAACGGCTATTGGAAATCTTACATAAAAACCGTACATAGGGCAATGTTACGGTCAAGACAGTTTTACATTGGAATACATTCGCTCAAGCGGAAATATGGGTTATCAAACAGCCACCTGGTTATAGACGGATGTTCTTATGGTATTAATGTCCATGTTGGCCAGTAATAAGTTTTGGCACGAACATGTCCGTGCTGTGGTTTTGTTGATCACATGTGTCTTTAGCACACTCCACTGACAAGAAGATGCTCTACAAAATAAAAACTTACCATCGTAAACGCCTTTGGGTTATACACGGACTGAATTTGGGCAGCCTTGCTTATTGGTAATATCCAAAGACACTGTCTGTCCGATTGAATTGCCATGTCTCATGTGTAAGGCAATCTGACATATACAATACATGTTTAAAGTTAAAAAGCTAAAGCAGTGTTTCATCTTTGTTACTTACAAAACGGGCGACAAGAAAAATGATATATCCATCTCAAGATATTATACGTAAATGATTGATTGATTGGTTGATGGTGTTTAACGCCGTGCCAAATGGTATTTCACTTATATGATGGCGGTGTATTCCAACAGTAAACGGCGACTCTAACACAACTTAAAAATGTGAAGTCACTTAAGTGTTATCGCTGATGGAAAGATAATGTTCATCCAGTGCTACGTATGACAGCGTGAATATAATCTGGCAACAAACTGCCCGCAGCCAGAGGATGTATGTAAACGAATGTTTACAAATTTATGATCAACGTTTGATGAACACATCTTAGTTGTTTAGTATAGCTGCTTCAGGTAAAATTATTTATTGTCCCATTGGCAACTATTTCCTAGTATATAAGCCTATATTCGATTTCAATAATGTAGACGAAAATCCTTCTTATTGATATTAAACTATATTTACATGATACCACGAAGTAAAAAGCACCAGGAATAAATTTTGTTATCACATGACATTGAAAAGTGTATGGTTTGTTTCAGAATAACTCGAACAATCTGTAGGATATAGATTTTTAAAAACCTATAAACCCGGATGTTCCTTCAGTTTCCGTGTAAAATTAACATCAACTCAAATGTTGAATACACTTTGGTTACCTATTTACGGATACGCATGTACTTAAGAGCACGTTACATATGAACATAGAACGTTTCAATGTGTTGAATCATGCTTGATCCTCGATTTAATGCATTTCGCGCGTATTCAAGTGAGATAGCTTTATCTTAAAAATAATTCTTACAAGCAGTTAAACGTGTTTCTCAAAAGACTGCTTAATATCGCTTTCACTTTCGTTAAACGTTATTGCTTAGTCTTCATTTCGTACAGATTGTATTATATAATATAAGAATGATATAGGTGGATTTGTGTTCAGCACGTATGATTGTTGTGTCACATAGGTTGTTCCGCGTTTTACAGGAAAACCAATGCTGGCAAAGTTGTTAACAGCACATGCCAGTGGTACTCCTGTACCGTATCTGGTTATCGATGAACGTGTCAAAGCCTAAATATATAGGGCTAATATAGCCCTCAGTTGTTATCATAGCCAGTCAATAACAATGGAATAGAACAGACACGATGTTCTCGGCAGAGAAAAACGTAGCTAGAAGAAGATAGCTCATTACAAACCGAAGAATTGTTCTGTTGATTCAAGATACGTGGTAAGTTCATTGTTGACTTGGTTTCATTGCCCTGCCATGGAAGATCCTATTTTGCTGTAGTGATATCTCATACGGACATCCTAAAGAAGGTTGGTAAAACAAAATGTAATCATATAACGGACATATGTAGCTTAGAATGGCTTCAAGCAGTAACTTAAAGAATAAAGGCTTAATGAATGTATAATAGGGCCTGTAAGTCACGTCATGTGATTAGAGCGATTTCACAGGATTTCTTCCACTTCCGGGTACATGATACTTCTTTATGTAAATGTAACATCACACGGGAAGTTAAATAGGTGAAAATTGTCCCGTCTTGTCTTTTAACTGAACCAAACGCAAAATGCAAACCATCCTGAAAGACCACTTATCAAACCAGAGCGTCACGGTTTCGAGGATGTACCCAGAAGTAAAGCAGAAAAGAACGAGACTTACAGAGCATATATGCTGTATAGTTTGCGGTTTGTTTTTAGTTAGTTCGTTTCTTCCAGAGCAGTTTCTATTCTTACACAAGGTAGTTCAAAGCTGTTTGAGCTGCAGACCACCACAAACAGAACAAATGCACTGAATTTCCTGGGGGAAAATTAACACATACACTAGTCTTCCTCTGAAGCAGTGCCCCCGACCACCAACATATAGTTTAAGTAAAAAGTTTATTGCTCAAATGTCAATCAGATCTCAAATAAATAGCTGTATTCTTGCTGTACCTCATTAGGTGCTAAATAGTTTACTGTTTGAATGTATTTCAAAATGATTAAACACAATTATGACAATGTTCAGTTGGGCTTGTTCTAATCAGTTAATGGTACATACATGTAGACTGACTCGTTGCAATGAAGAAGGAAAATCAACGCGTAGAGCCACTGCAATGATTAAACGTGAAAGAAATGTACGTAGTGCCAGAGAAAGATCAGAATTGGCTTTTCAACAGTTCAACTGAGTTATGCTTTTATTCTAAAAAAAAAAAGATGAACAATTTGCATACGGTGAAAAAAATTGGCAGATTTCGCGGCGCTTGACGAAAACCTAATAAAATGGAAAATGAATGCTTCATGAATTGCAAATTGTCATTACAAACGTTACAAGTATCCTCTGCCTTAAGGGATCCACAAGAGAGCGAATGATTTTTGCTAGGTTTGATTGGTTTACGAATTTGTGGAACGTGGAAGAGCTATATATGTATGTCTTTTGATGTCGAATCCCGTTTTGCCGATGTGCCTCTCACTAACATACTGAACAAGATATTGGACAGATTGGATCTACAAGGGCAATCTTATTAACACTAACTATTTATTAAACTTGAGGAAACCCAGTTAAGAAACTTGTGTGGAGAACATTACCAAATAGGACATAAATAACTTTTTGAACAATTCAACGGTGCCTCTACGCTCTCACCTCTTGTATTAGTATATGTCAACATTATAATAACTGAGTTAAAAATGTTTTTTGTTGATAAACCTTTTTAAGTTATAAATACTTCCATTGTCGATACCTTTATGCTGAAAAAAAACATTAGCACTTTAATATGATTCTAGAAACCAAAATAAATTCAGTAGTTGTTAACAAACGAAATCTTGAAGCGATATCCAGATTCCTGCTCGTTATCAAAATATAGCAAAGGTAGGACCAGATGGGATTTTCATTGAGTACCAATTCATGTGTTTAAAGAAAACTACAGCAAAATGCGTTTCTTTATCTTTAATACGTTGAAATTATTATTATTTAGTTTAAATGGATTGGTGTTTAATGTCGTACTCAAGGAATGTTCATTTATATAATGACTGCGTTGCCGGTGAGCGCAGGAAAGCCCGGGAAAAAAACTCTTAATAACTACCTGCGAGCTCTGCAGCCACCGGAAAACTTACCCTGTAAACGCAATGTCAACAGGCGGGAATTTAACCTATTCTGCGTACAGAACATCATAAGAACAGGTTGAATGCATGACTGTTTTAGTTTTGCATTGCTGTCAATGTGGATTTTCTTTCTTCATCACTCTTGGTTCGGCTTTATATATATTTAACCATTCTTCGAAAGGAAATATTTACGAGCGTAAGGTGTTGAGGTTAATTTGTATACAGCTGTAGAAACGTATGTATTTGTTGAAGATAAACAAAATAAACCAAATTACTCAAAATTTAACCTCAGCAAAACAGAATACAGTTATGCATCTGATCCACAACATTTAATATAAATATACTTCAGCGACATGGTCACTTCAACAAATGTAGCATGTTGCAAGTCCACCATACATGTTAGTTACAGTAGTTTAGTTTAAGTGGCTGTCAATGAAAAAGGACTTTGTTTTTTCCCCCTTTGAAGTGTGATCTTACCGTTCTTACGGCGTGGTCGAAATCAAGTTAGGTGTAGAATAAAGTAGGATATCATCTTTAAAATTCAACTGACCGCCTCTATTCGTTGTCAATAAATTGATTCCAAGTTAATCGGTTCCCAGAAAAGGAATAAAATAACTGTCGATATGTAAACATCTTTCACAAAAAGGGGCTAAACACAATAATAAGTCCCAAACATTCCCTCTATTCAGTGTCTCGTGTTCATATACTGTAAAACATATTTCTTCATACCTAGACTGATAAATTGGAGACGGCTTTAAAACCTTAGATATATAAGTGAAGATGCTTTCACTATGCTTTTTTTCTGGGTTTCCAGCACGGGTTGAGTTTATTGGCAAGGAATGTGTTTTAGTTTATTGCTGCTGGCTTTTAATTGTGCCTTTTCCATTCCAATATCCCATGTTTCGTGGTTTATCCGCCATCAATATTTTTTTTAAGGAAACGTTTTTAGTGATATGAGGTTAATTTGTCTACAACTTCGGAAACGTCTGGAGGATTTATGGAGGGACCAGTCGCGATAATTGAGAGAAGAGCTGTTTACCATTTTCTAAACCTGGAGTTTTATGGCCTTACACGTTAATATCTAGTCTACAGTTATAACATGACATCTGAGTGGAAATCATTTCCTGCACTGGCCACTCACCCGTTTTTTGGCTTATAACAATGTATGATCAGGGTCCATACAAAGCAGGTGTGTGGAACAAGGGGATGGCATACAACAAGTTATTAAATGATACATCGTCATGGAATGAACTATTTGTCAATGTCAAAGAATCGATATTGAAAATACAACACAAATAAAGACAAAGAAATCAACGAGAAAGTTATTTAAGATAACTGTTGTCACTTAACAAACGAATGTACCCAATTTCTTCCCAATTAGGTATTGAAGATGACTTATAACTAATCGACAGGAAGTAAAGTGTTTAATATTATTTGATCCTATCGTAAAACTCTTAATAAAAGCCACGAAAAATATTTTTGACTTACCTGAAGTGCGATATCATTGTATAGTACTTGTTTTTATAATAACGTCCTCTTTGATAAGGATTCCTGGAAATCCTATGTAGAAACTCGTACACACGACTATGTTACAGCCTATACAATTTTACCATAAAACACATTCGCCCACACCGTCTTCTAATCAAATCCCGGATTTAGATCAATGTTCTGGTGAGATGCCCAAGCTTGTCAAGCTAGTTAGTAATGAGTTTGGACACGAACATGTTTGTCCAGTGGTTTTACAGGGCACATGTGTCTTTACCACACACAGCTGACATTTAGATGTCGTGTCGTGCTAGTTTCGTGGACCAAGGAAGAACTCACTTTCTCAAAAGCCTTTAGGTTATACTAGACTACAATTGCGGCTTATTGGTAATATCGGAAGACACTGTCTGTCTCATTGGATGGCCTAGAAACATGCTTGAGACATGACACATACAATACATGCTCAAAGTTAAATAGCTGACCAAAGCTGTTATTTTGTTCCGGATTACCAAAATAACTGGAGACAATGCACGGACTTCAGAACAAAAAGAGACCATGTTTGCAAATCAGATCAGATTTAAAACTGTTTATAGTCTTCTAAAGTAACAAAGGGCATACAATGAAATATCCAAATGAGTTTTACTTCTCGGGGTAGTCGAATGAATCTAGTGAAGTGGTACTATAGTTTCCAATTATATAACTATAATACTATAGTTTCCAAAAAACTTCCCCGTAGATGCAGTCGTTCATACGATAATCGCCGGGACTATGTTAGGGAGTATAGTGCCGTCGGACTTAACACGGTGGAAGAAATAACTCCTTTCAATAATGATTAATACCGCTGATCAAAGGTATTTCACTTACAAAGATGCAATTACTCTTTTTGTGTTAACTATGTTGGAAGGATCTCAAGAGCTAAGTATGACAGCATGGATATAAGATCAAAGCTGGTCCGTATAGGCTTTGTACCCAATGAATACTTTTTATTTTCACGTGACTGTTTTAATTTTTGGAACAAACATACAATCAAGGCAAATGGAATAAGTTGAAAAATCTAAATTTTGTGTGTATATGTGACTATAACACTGTGAAAAATAAATAAAATTAAATAAAAGCTTGAAATGTAACATCGAATCTCCTGGTATTTAGTTGGAAAACAAGGAATTGTCATTTGTGGGTTGATATATTTCGATGGCAATTTATAGCTTTATAAACAAATTACCCAGCAGAGTCACTGCAGCAATAAACTCGTTAAAGGCGAGGTAATTGTGCTTCGTATCAGAGAAAAATCATAAATGACGTTATTGCCAAGTTAGCATGAACAGATCAAACGGAGAGGTACATTTCATCAGACAAAATGACCAATTTGCATTTTTCATGAGGCGAACCAAATCAATACGGATAACTGTCCGTGCTTGACGTAAACGTAAAAAGAATGCTTAATGAGTTGGAAAATGAAATTACACACGTAACAAGTATTATTTTTTTTCAAAAAACTGCGCTCTGGTATCCACAAAACAGCGAATGATTGTAGCTAGATATTATCCATTTGATCAGTTTATACATTTACAAATCCGCCATGTGGAAGACAGTCCATAAAACATTCAGGATAACACTTAACACGTCCAGAATTACACGGTCGTAATTCGTACAGTATGGAGTAGCCAACCAAAATTATTTTAACAATATTAAATGAGGATAAATGTTTCGAAAGGAATAATGTGACTTGTTCATGTTATAACGCAGATCCACAAAATCAGATTGCAAAGCTGTATGCTATGCAATGAATGTTTTAACTGTTTTGCCTGGAAAGTACACCTACAGGAGAAACATTAATATAATTATTATAAACCTGAGAACTTGTAGCTGGGTATGTTATCGCGATATTACAGTTATTGTCATCGAAACTGTGCCTTGTCAGATCTTGGTGTAATCGTATATGATACAAACAGATATCATTTATTTCAATATTACGTTATACGACAGGTACCTGATACAAAATAGTCAATATCCCTATCAACTGTTGAGTAGCATATATTGTAATTTTTGTAAATACATGAAAAGAATATACTTTCGGAGTTTTATTTAGCAAAATGTGCAGATGAACCGGAAGCTTACTTATAGTGTCAATGTAAATTAAGATCAGGGACAGAACACGTCGGCTTTTAGAAACCCATTAACTTGTTCAGGTGCTTATTGACTTTCTTGTAATGAGTACAGACACTTAAGCTAGAAGGGGCTATTCACACACATGGTGGCGCGCAAGTTACTTCTTTAAAGTAGTTTTAAAAAATACATTCCGTTGCATACTAATTTGGGCAAGTTTTAAGATCTTAGATTTAATCACGACGAAAGCATAAAAACAAATTGGTAGGTTAGAATTTTATATAAAATGCGGTCTTTGCCTTTCAGAGTAACATTTCACTTTTTGTCTATGCTATGCTTCAGGTTAATATGCAATTAATCACTCCTTTAAAAGAAACAGGTTTTGACGCATGTGTGGTCATTTTGCCTACAGCTTAGGGAACGTCTGGCCGCTCCCCAAGGATGCCTGTGGTGGTGATTGAGAGTAAAGCCTTTTACTATTTGCTTAATCTAAAGCTCCGTCGAATAGCGCATAAAAATATTGTATACAGCTCTTGCATCGCGTTTACTTTGAGCTGTTGAGCTGAACTGACCAAATAGTCAAGAACCTATTACCATGGGTACTATAAATAACACGTATCGTGTAGTGACAGTAGTCTTGTTGGTAGTAGAATATTACAGTTCTATTCATGACATTGGTACGATATCTTGCTGAAATTGTAACAAGTAAGCTTGGGAAGTGGCAAACTTGGGAATAAAAACGAACCAGTTATCTCCTTAGCCTCCGTTATCTAGCCTGACAAGCAGACTCAAACCTATAACTTACATTAGCAGTATATTAAATTAATATACTTCTGTTAATACGCAGTACGTACAAGATTCTCACATTTCACGCACAAAGACTCGTAGGCCAGTATAAACAGTAATAACAAAGGGTTTGACCAAATTTGCACAACAAAAAGGAATACCTACCATATGTGTACGTTGCCGCCATTGTCTTTTGTTAACATGCCGAAATACATCAAAGTCCAAACACTTTGATCCCGAATCAAGTGTATAGTTTGGGGTAATTCCTCCTTCTCAGCGGAGTATTTATGCCATCGAAAAAGAATGGGCGCAAGTGTAGTGTTTGAGTTTGAAGATCTGTCAACATTAAATAACCAGACAAAGATGTAGATGACGGCTAAAAATGTGATGTAACAAGTGTGTTTTCTAAACAGCGTGATAATAACGATACAATAGATATATTTATGTCAGTAATTTTAATTTATTAAATGTATCGTCAGATGTGAGCATATGACAGAAATATCTCCCTATTACCTCCCTTGTAATAATTTTTTGGCGTGTATTTATCGGAAGAATTGTGACAAGAAAATAGTCTCTTTCAAGGTAAAAACTGGCCCGTTATGTCAATTTAAGTAATGTTTCGTCGAAATTAAACAAACAAAACGTCACAAAATTTACTCTGATATAGAGGGTTAACAAAACTCGAACTTTCTTTTGATCAAAACACAACTTTCAAAACGGATTGCCGCTATCTTAAGTCTCGTGTTAGGCTTAACCTTCAACAATAGCAGCGACTATGACAAAAGAGAAATATTTCCTTTAATTATGCGCTTTGGTGAAAGGTTATCGGCTCAAATTCAAGAGGACAATTCTCGACGAAGGGTATGTGTTTTTATTTGCAACGTTCGCATTTCTTTCTTAATATCGAATGAACTGAATCCCATTCGTAGGGGGCGACAGTTTGTTTAAGCTTACCCACTATCACACTCCATCCTATAAATATAAAAAAAAATAATTAAATAAAAATAGAGAGAGTTCTGTCATTAGGAAGGCCCAGTACATATTTCACTCCTCTATACTCAGACTATATCTTGCATCAACGAGCAACCCAAATATATGCCTTTTGTTCGGTCAGTTAAAAAGATTTTAAAAGATTTATTGTCGGGCCAATCAATATTGTCTGTTTCCAAGATCTCATCAATTAGCAAAACAAATGTTGAGAATATTAGTAACCTTTTAAATTGACTTATTCGACTCATTATTTTGATTGCTTGTTTAAACTTAGAAAGTGAACATATCTAAGAAAAGTGTATTCACCTATTATGTAATCAACATGCATACAGCGTAGAAAGCTAAAATGGAAATCAAAAACTTCAACAGAGAACTAAAGAAACAAGAGTTTCTCCTGGCTCATCCGCCTCATCCTTAACAGCGTAACTCCACATCGTCATTTTGCAACATAATGAATCTGTTGAAGGAATAATACCCTCATCTGACAGTGTTCATTTTAGTCTTATTAACGCTCAGATCTGCAATACTTAGCAATCCAACATTTAACACCAAAGTTATAATGCTCCATCATTTCATCTGTTCATAGTCTACATACTTTTAATAAGTATATCTGGCAACTTATGGAATATCATTTACGATATAATAAGTGTCCCTATGAAAATAGACTTCGAGAAACCATAATTACTGGGCAAGGTTAATTAGGACACATGATTACCAGGGCATGGGCTATATATATAAAGGTAGATACGATCGATTGGCAAAATTTATTGTTTCTACTAAAACCACAGTAACCTGTATATGGTTTCAATAATGAAATTAAACGGTTTATGATAATTATCGGTGAAATTTCCTCGACCAGTTTATCAGGTTACACATTAATTCGGTGTTGTAAAATTTAGGGTTAATAATTTATATAAACTCCGGTTTCATCTTATGAATTGCTTCATTCTTTCGTTTATGTAATTTTATCGGGTAATTAATTTAATTCCATGGTAATACAGCTGAATACAAAGTATAAAACTATTCTATGTCCTAAGGACTATTTCTTCAATAAATTATTTGTAAAGTTTTCCTTCTCACTTAATGGAGGTGAGATATTTTTGGCACGATGTTAGTATTTGTCTTTAGACACGCTTTGTCTGTAACCTGTGAAGGAATGTGATAAACAACCGCTCTTTCAACTATTTTAAAACGGATAATTTACAATAACATGCCTATGTCCAAGCAGTCACGGAAAGTTAGTTCACGTATTAAATTAGAAGACTAACAAGTTGTACATGTATTGTAGGTAAATATACTGCAGATATTAATACCCCTCCTTGACGATCAATGAGTTCTATAACGAACATGCTGATCTTCTTCACATGTATCTTTATCACAAACGTTTCACAACAATCTGGTTTGTCTTTTTGGTTACGAGCGCAAAGTAACAACACACTTGCACAGAAACCGTCAGGATACACACGGACTGAATTTAAGGCTGTCTGGGTATTGGTTATATGGTATATGAACATCGAACTCCGTCCAAAGCTGTACAATCATCAGAATAATCTTTCTAAGTTTCGTGCCGGTCTGATAAACATTGGAAAAGCGCTAACAGTTTATGCCTAGCCGTACTCTCTGGTAAAGGTACTGCCATGAACCCCTGAAGGCATATCGGAAAATAACAAAATCTATGTTCAATTGCCTTAGTTGGAGAGGTCGGTTATTTGATATATTTGCAAAAGGTCGTCAAAAGAGTATCCTCGCTGTTAAACAAGAGGACTTCTAGAAGCCAGTATTAGCCAGGTACTATGCCTTCAGAGCTGTAGACGAGTTGGACAAGTTCAACTAATTACTAGTATCGTTTACCAATAGGAAAAACCGCAAAATTCAATCCAAGCACTTTAAATTACATTTGAGCTTTTATGGTACTCATTTACATAAATCAAGTTCAAGTCCTATGACACGCTGACTTTCATTGCCTTGCCAATGAGGCTTGATTTTCACACATTCAGTAAAGGCTTAGACGATCTATAGGTGTTAAATTTGATTTACATTTAGTTGGTTTTTAGTAAATCTGTAACACTTCGTAAAAATGTCTTAACCACCGTTACCTGAAATAAAACTGCTGAGCAAAACATTGATTTAACGCTTTATTGGAGGCTGTAATGATTTAACGAATATGGTGCAACTAGATCCTGCACAGTATACAATAGATTTGATCAGCCAAGCTGTATTATGTTATCCACAAGGACTGGACACCCTCTTTCATAATACGGTAATAAACCCTGCGAAGGCTCGTTTGTGTTCTCGTTTTTTCTTTCGTTTAGCTTTTTTTAAAGTTTGTAACTATATATTCTATTGTTACCTTTCACAAGTTTGGCGTACATCTGTCCTTTTAAGTGGCTGGAAAACGCCATAAATCTAATTTCCTTAACCTTTCATAGGTTACAACTGATAAGTCATAAGTCTGATTTGCAAGCCTTGTGAGCGTTTCCAAGGATAATGTCGTTACCGCTTATCGAATAACGTGAAATTAACGTTTCATAAACGGAATTTTCTGTGGTTCACTTTTGAAAAACGTTTGAAAAAGTGTTGCTTTTAAAGGGGCGACGCTATGGTCGAGTAACCAGCAATTTTTTAACAACTTGACAGCACAACAATACCACAATAAAGCACACATTTGTACAGAGTGTTTTGCAGTATAAATTCCATCGAAACAATCTCTATCTAGAATAGAAATACGCCTAGAGTTCCCTACTCATGCTATCCGTCGACATGTCACTTATTAAAGCTGTGGGGTTATTTTGTCAACCATGGTTTGATTCTAGCTTTGGGGCTATCAAGGCATGAATGTTCGGAATATACGATATACATGTAGGATAATTATTAAGACATCAAACTGGAAGAGAACGTTTACCGAGTGACGATGTATCTCATTTGATTAAATTAACCTGCGAGCGGGGAATGGGAAATGAACTGAAAAAAAACTCGGGTTGTTGTATAAATTGAGCAGCATTGGTGATATTAAAATAATTGGTGCCAATAGCTGTTACCATCATATAAATAAGTACAAGATATACATACATCTATTTGTATTACTTGTTGTTTTCATTATTCGTATAGGATGTGGCATGCTTCCTTACGACGCACTAGCAGGAAACCAGGTTGGCAATTGTTGATTGCACCACAACTAATAACTGCATCAATACGCGACGCGAAATCGTACAGAATATAAGCACTACAATGATCAATATGTGCACCAATCTATTTTTCAATATATTATTGCTAAGGGGCACAGGATGCCGATTTGTAGCGGTGTCCGGTTACGTAAATGTTACGTAGATGTTTTGCCCTGTCCTGCATGTTGTCAGCGTCGTTAACGGTGGTTTCCTTCAACGATTGGGCTGGCACGCCGCCATATAAATGAAATAACCTTGAGTACGGCGTAGTACCCCCATCAAACAAACAAACATGTTTTCATGGAATTAGCGCTTCTTCGATGGACCTCTTTATTGCGCACATTTTTTTGTTGGACTTCCAATGAACAGTTATGATTGTTGTGAATCTAATGATATGAAATATTTAATCCCAACAAAAAAAAGGTGAGAAAGTTTTTGCAGGAAGCCAATGTACATAAAGATAACACTGCGGATGACATGACCGAAATATTTTCTGATAAAGTATATAGAGCTGGGAATAACACAAGATCGAGATCGATCTAGAATCCCTGATATCTTGGCAGAGTTATCAATTGTTTATGATCTCCATTGGCAATAGACGTTAATAGTCAAACAGTATTCGTTGGCGTGAACTGTTATTGTCATATTGTGACCGAGACTGTTTCATTGACCAAGGTCTTATCCCATACTATCAGGCCCTGTCCCATATTGCCAGGTCTTATACCATACTATCAGGCACTGTCCCATATTGCCAGATTTGATCACATACTATCCGGCCCTGTCCCATATTGTCTGGTCTTATTCCATACTATCAGGCCCTGTCCCACATTGCCAGGTCTTATACCATACTATCAGGCCCTGTCCCATATTACCAGGTCTTATCCCATACTATCAGGCCCTGTCCCATATTGCCTCGTCTTATTCCTTACTATCAGGCCCTGTCCCATATTGCCAGGATTTATACCATACTATCCAGCCCTGTCCCATAGTGCCAGGTCTTATTCCATACTATTAGGCCCTGTCCCATATTGCCAGATCTTATCCCATACTATCAGACCATATCCCATATGGCCTGGTCTTATTCCATACTATCAGGCCCTGTCCCATATTGCCAGGTCTTATACCATACTATCCGGCCCTGTCCCATAGTGCCAGGTCTTATTCCATACTATCAGGCCCTGTTCCATATTGCCAGGTATTATCCCATACTATCAGACCCTGTCCCATATTGCCTGGTCTTATTCCATACTATCAGGCCCTGTCCCATATTGCCAGGTCTTACACCATACTATTCGGCCATGTCCCATATTGCCAGGTCTTATACCATACTATCAGGCCATGTCCCATATTGCCAGGTCTTATACCATACTATCAGGCCCTGTCCCATATTGTCAGGCCTTATCCCATACAGTCAGGCCCTATCCAAATGTCAGGTCTTTATCATTTACAGCCAGACCCTAAACAAACAGTCTCTTACGATAAGGCCTTGTCCAATACTGTCGATATTATGCCATACATTCAGGTCCAATGTAATACAGTCACAGCATATACCATACAGTCAGATCCTATACATACGGTCTGGCCTCTCCAATACAATATATGGACGTAAGGCTGTGTTATTTAACTGTGTTGTTTTCAGCGAAATATTACTTCAGAACGTTTAGCACCTGAGAGATAAATATGAAGTCATTACGTTTTTTGTTCTAATAACTAATTTGAGGTCAATAACTCTGTTTAGACCCTCCATGGGAGCATATACCGCTGAAAAAGAATCGATGGCTCGTAATTCATCTTTATTGGCGTTACCGGCATTGGCACAATTGTTACAGATACACGCTAAAATTATCATAAGGTTAAAAGATCAATCAATATTACAGAAATACATACAATATGTTATGGCCCTGATGCGGACTTTTCAAAAAATGGGATCACATTTCCCCACTAACTTTGTTCCCTTTATTGTGTCGATGGTGACGTTTGTTTGCTCGTTTAAAGGAAATGCATTTGCATTCTGTGGCCTCTTTGTCCAGGTGATAAATGTAGTTGTTTGACCCGCTTTTTCCATTAATATAAACTAGTGTCCAAAAGAAACGATACCACATGTTTGCAACGACATAAAATAAAAACTAAACAATGCAGAAG